>JAMKCH010037662.1:0-41705 GCA_023653785.1 Ophioderma brevispina | reverse complement strand
GCTGCTACAGCTCAGGACACCTGCCTTCTTTCACAATTCTTGGAAAGTCTCAAGTGGACATCCCATGGATAAATTTCAGTACTGATGAAAAAGCAGGAAGATACGCGGGTAGTCATGAAATATCCAATGGCCGGATATCTTTTCCAATTGTAAGCTGAAGTGCTTATTAATACTATTAGATACTCCCCCAATAGTATCGTTTGGATCTACACCGGTTGGGGATTTTTTATTACTGTTTGTGATTTAGGTCAGTTGTCAGGAATTTTGGGTCGATACCATCAGCAGGGTTTGATTGTTTATATTTTGATCCTGTTTTTATAATATTCATGTTTATCTACAACAATTAATCTGTGCACTCTTTTCTATTAAAACCTCCACATCGCGGGTTTGGAGTAATTAAATAATTCCTGGCGTCGACGAATAAGATCCTTGGTTTTGTTAGAATCCATGGCTTGTCTGAAATGCAAGTTAAATTTACGTGTTGGGAAATGAATTTCCATACGGTCATGCAAAGTTTTATAAAAAGCGTGGTTTATCAGCCCGTTGTGGCTTTATGCACCTCAGACCAGCCCTGGAGCAATCCAAGCACCACTTCCCGAATGCCAGACCACCTACCGAGACGGTTTCGAAGGTTTATGGACAACAGGTTGCCAAAAGAAAACCGCAAAACCTTGCTTTGAACTTACCTGCTATCGTTATAGTTCACCATAGAAAACCATGCTTGACTTCCTGTCGTGAACGACAGAAAATACTAAAATAATCATTTGACATAAAGACGATGTATCGGTTATTCACTTCAGGGTGATCTAATACATGGTAAGCCTTCCAAATATTTAAAAACCGGGGTTCGAGAAAAAGGGGCGTTTTTCGTGGAAAAGCTCAGTCTCTTTAAAGTAATAGTATCCCATTATCTTAATAAAAACAGTCAATGCTTGTCTACACTGAATTTATCTTCTGTTTTTTTGTGAGCATCGGTAAAACCAATCTGCTTCATGGCGCCAGTTTGGATTTCAACCAAATTTTCTTTATTGGCTAGTTTTGTGCATTTTTGAAACGAGAGATGATTTTTTTCTAACAAATGTTTGCGCCCCAAGTAATGAGCCGTCTGATGTCACAAAAAACTTTGCGTCACATCAATTATAGACTAAGCATAATGCATGATACGTTTTTTTCTTAGGTAAAATGCCAAATTCGGGTGATGTGCTGAGTCTCAAAGAATAACACGTATTAAGTTATCTAGAAATTGAAAAATGAATCGGACATGAACACGATCTGACGTGACGTGAAAGTTTGGCACAAGCTTTTTTAGAATAGTGACCCCCCCCCACTTCATAGATTAGACATATATACAATGTGTAAATGATAGCAATGTTTAAAAGGTTTAAACAGAAGTAGTTTACCACCCATTGAGTAAGAATGACAAAACATAATGTACAGACAACAAATACAGACAATGATAGGCCCATTTGTGATGGCTGCTGCCAACATCAAGCCATGTCACTATCAATTATCGCAGTTAAAGATCTGGGTGAAGAACTCTCTTAAGCAGAATGAGTACAAAAACTGATCCATGTGCTTCTTTTCTGTAAAATGCAAATTATTAGGATTGCCTGTGGCTGGTCTCTAAGAAGTACTAACATAAAACACATGAGCATCCGCGTCTACAAGCACCGGTGCTTGTATTCGAACCATGTCGAAATCCGGACAAGAGAAGAAAAAATAATTAGCAGCGCCCTCTAACTGATCGTGGGTTTTAGCACGCTCTTCGTGTGATTTTGTTAACATCGCATAGATCCCATGCACACCTTCCCTTAATGATTTACACTACAATCCTTCCTTTATACCCCAAGAGACAATCAACGTCCTAATAGGAGGCCCACCTGTGTTTATTCCGAACATTTCTGAAACTCAATGGTATGTTACGTAGGCTGGATAGTTGCCCTTTTTTTTTTTTGTGCAGTGTACCGCGAGATGACCGACATACTGCAGACTTTTGTGTTCAATTAACGATTGATAATTGAAGTTTCAGGTTTGCTGTACGTGTTTTGTTGTGAGATGCATTGGTTAAATGGAATTTACTGGCGATGTTATCATCGTATTCATCTATTCTATCACCAGATGATAGAATCCTGATTGAACCATTAACAAGATTTCTTTTCTGTCTTATTTCTATGATGCTCTGTTGTGAGCTTGCTTTGGTTAGGACTTCGTTTTTATGTATTTCTTTTTATCTCTCTTCTTTTTTAATATGGAAAGGAAAGGATTGTCATTTTATTTCTTTGAGGAAAAAAGACTCTTCCTTAAATACTTTAGGAAATGAAAAAAATCTTTCTTAATATTTATTGAAACAATAGTTCAAGTTCAAAATATTTCCGACATAAAAAATTGATGGATGGTTTACCTGTTATCCATACGATTCTTTGTGATTATATATGGGGATGTTGGGACTTTTTCTGTCTTTCGTTTTGGAATATGATAAGTGCATTGATTAAAACGGTTGAAGGTATATGAAATTGCATCACAGAGCTAAAGTAACACGGTGTAAAGTTTGCAATGAAACCTTAGGAATAGAAACCTATTACTTCGAACATCATGTAATGCATATGTATTTAATTATCCCTGCCGTAAATTAACCAAAGCGACGATGAGTCCGTCATGAATGGCGGCTAATTAAGCTTAACGGATTATAACATCAAATTTCAGATTTATTTCCATCTCAACAACAATGCATAACAACAATATATAATTATCATGATTATATGACAATGTATTAAATGAGATGAGGATACCATAAGAACGCAAGGCGTGTGAATTATAGGCCCCCAGATAAGGCTAACGTTATGTTTACAAATTAATGATAGACAAAAATATTCTAATTACCTAATAAGTACGGGACAAAAAAAAAACTTAATTGGGCTGAAACAAACATAAAAAACGAAAACAGAATTGAACAAAACACTTCAATCAAACCGTTTCAAACGTAACTAGGCAAGAAACGAAAGGTGCAGATGGACAGAGTGTTAAGGTCGCTCAGAAAGGTGGACCTTCTTGCAAGGATTTTTGGAAACTACTGCGTGGCAGTACCAAAAATAAGCTGCCATCTTCGGTTGTTAATCCCAATACAGGGCAAGTGTGTAAAGATAAATCCTCAATGCAAATGTCCATAATGATGCATTGGAATACTCTTGGAAAAATGAATAAAAATCTTGATGCACCTTGCAAGGATGACATTTTTCATCAATATGTTAAAATTCCGGTTGATAATATGCGTGATGGTAATGATAATTTAAGCAATTTTTAATAATTGACGGGATTAATAGCAGGAATGTTATGTCCACTCTTATTTAATTTCAATCACTAGAATTACGTTTTATGTCTTTCAAGCGCAAAAACTAATAAAAGCACTGGTTAATTTCGACACGAATGAGCTCTTAAAAAATGGTGGTACGTACATACATGGTTCAGTCCTTGCATTTATTGTTAAAAGAATTTTAGCCGATGATTTATACGTTTTCTAAAGAATGGAATGAGGAGATGATAATTCCAATCCAAAAAAGGTACTGCAGACTTGATATTATAATTAGCTCGTGTGTTGAAAAAAATTTTTAATCTTGTATATTGCAAGCTCAAATTCCCACATTCTTATAGCAAATATGTTCCCGTACGGAGGCGCCGGGAGTGTTCGCAAAGATCATCGGTGTGAATACACCTTTTTATTTTTCAAAAGTATTGCCTCTATTAGAAAATCTCATGGTCTGAACACCAATTTTGCATTCCTGGACTTCCGTAAAGCATTTGACTCTGTTTGGGGGATGGTTTGTTATATTCTATATGTAACGTTGGAATTAAGGAAAAATTTGGAGGTTTATAAACATGATCTATTCAAATACTAAACTAATATGGGATATATTATACTTGATATTCGTTGACCAAGATATGGAGTTAAACAGGGTGTTCATTATCAGCCCTGTGTTATTTTCCATTTATTATATGAGTTGCGTAAGATGCTGCATAAAACTAATATCTATATTATGTATTAATATCAAGATCAATTGTTTAATGTTGCTGAGATATTGTTTTAAAATAGCCGATACTGCCAAAACACCTTCAAATACTTCTTGATACGTGCCATGATTTTGGCATCAAGTGGAGGTTGAGTTTTAATCATGGAAATGTTGAGTTCTTATAACTGGTAAACGTGTCAATATTTCAACTAAATGGACTAAAGGTATGTGTAATAAAAGAAGTTAATTAATAAAATCTCTTGGAGTCATAATAAGTAGAACTTTAAACACCCATAAGCATATTGAAGATGTTCTAAAAAGAGGTCATAGGCTATTGCCTATGTGATTTCTATCCTTGGGATCCTATTATTATGATCGATCGACTTTTATTATGGCGTTTTTTATGAAAATATTGTGTCTGCCCTCCTTGAATTATGCATGTTCTGCTTGGTTGTTTGCATCTAGTATTTCTGATATTGATAATCTAAAAATCTTCAAATTTTGATTGGTCGTCGTATTCTACAGGCCCAGGCGCAATACTGCTACGGAAGCAATATTAGGGGACCTTGGCTTGTATCCTATCAAATATTCAAGATAAACAAAGAATGTCTTATGTTTTTCACCCCAGGGCACGCTTACAGAATATGACCGATGATCGATTCGGTTAGATGCAAAGAATGTTCTTACGGAAGCCAGGATGTTTTCGCAAAATCCTCGGTGGTGAATTACAACATTTTTATTTTAAAAGTTATTGCCTCTATTAGAAAATCTCCATGTCTGACACCGATTTTGCATTCCTGGACTTCCGTAAAGCATTGGACCTGTTTGGCGGGATGGTTTGTTATATTCTATATGGAACGTTGGAATTTAGAGGAAAATTTGGAGGCTTATAAACATATCTATTCAAATACTAAAGCTAAGTAATATGGGATGATATTCATACGGATTTCTTTGACCAAGATATTGGAGGAGACAGGGTTGTGTATGATCACCGGTGTTATTGCCATTTTATTAATGAGTTGCGTAAGATGCTGCATTAAAACTAATATCTATATTAATGTATCCAATATCAGAAAATTGTTAATGTGGGCTGATGTGAATTGAAATTGTTTTAATAGCCGATAATCCAAACCACCTCTAAATACTTCTTGATACGTGTCATGATTTTGCATCAAAGTGGAGGTTAGTTTTAATCATGAAAATGTTGAGTTCTATAACTGGTAACGTGTCAATAGTTCAAACTTAATGGACTATAGGTATGGTGTAATAAAAGAAGTTACTTATAAAACTATCTGGTCATAAGAAGTAAACTTAACCGCCCTAAGCATATTGAAGATGTTCTCAAAAGAGGTATAGGCTAATGCCTATGTGATTTCTATCCTTGGGAATCATTATTTTATGAAATCGACTTTATTATGGCGATCTTTTATGGAAAAGTATTGTGTTGCCCTCATTGAATTATGCCTGTTCTGCTTGGTTTGCTCTAGTATTTCTGATTTGATAAACTAGAAATCTTCAAATTTTGATGGGTCTCGTATTCTAAAGCCAGCGCAATACGCTAAGGAAGCAATATTAGGGGACCTTGGCTTGTATACTATCCAATATATCCAGGATACAAAGAATTTCTTATGTTCACCGCTTACAGAATATGACCGCTGTAGATTTACCGAAGCTTTTTTTAATATCATACGATTTTAGCACAAACAAAATCAATATGCCCTGGAACTGGTCAGAATACTGTAAAAAGTCTCTAATAATTGTGGTCTAGATCATTTGTTTTGCGGATCCCCGTAATCCAAAGTGGTCTATGTTGTATGTAGATATATAAGTAAGAACTGCATAACGTTAATTGGTATAGACCCCCATATGGAGTTAAAATCTACCTTGACGAATTATATATTCTATAATGAGCCTTGCCATGGAAAATTACCTCTTGTATAAATGATTTTAATGACTGACAGTGAATTAAAAAAAATCTACTATACTTAGGGCGCTACAAATATTTCTCTCCTTGTCCAGGCGTGTGGCGGCCAAGCCTCATTCATTATAGCAACTCACCATACCTACATACATACATACATACACTGCATGTTGAAGCGCCTTTTGACCAAAAGGATACAAAGCGCTGAGAAGAAGATAAAAAGGGAAGCAGAAAAGGGAGGAGAAGGGTAACAGAAAGACAAAGAGGCAACCAATTATTGGGGAAGAGGTGACTTTTCAGGGACTTTTAAAAGAGGCAAAGGTTAGTGCCTCTAGTCACAGCAGGAAGCTTATATTCCATAAGCGAGGGGCAGAGGTCGAAAAAGAACATATCACCGGTCAGAGTACGGGTCCTCGGAAATGCAGACGGATACCAGTGGAGGACCGCAGCACGGGAGTACACAGACGGTTTGTGAATGGAAAAGAACGAGATGAATGTCGTGGGGGAGAACTGGTGAGAGAAGATGGTAGGTGTGAACAAGGGTACAGAATTGGATGCGTTGAACAACAGGAAGCCAGTGAAGCTCCTTCAAGAGGAGAGGAATGAGTGCGTTTTGGTTTCTTGAAAATGAGTCGGGCACACCTGTTTTGAATTCTCTGAAGACGAGTAATATTCTGTGGGAGATACCATTGAGGAGAGCACTACAATAATCCAGCCTGGAGAGAATAAGAGCACGGACAGCACTGTGGGTGGAATTGAAATCAAGGAACCGGCGGATTCTATTCAGGTTCCTAATTTGAAAGTTCAGAGAACGAGACAGTTGAGTAACATGATCAGTCATCTTCATGTGACAATCAAACAACACACCAAGGTTTCTAACCTTAGGAGAAGGTGGAATCTCAACATCATCAAGGTGAAACGACAGATGTTCAAGGTGTTTGTAATGCGTGGGAGAAGACAAATGAAGAACTCAGTCTTCTCAGGGTTCATCATCAGCTTGTTGGTAGCCATCCAAACACGCAGCTCCTTAACACAGCGACCAAGCCTGAACAAGGCACAAGCCGCAATCACCAGGGGAGGTTTGTGTCCGAAGGTCAAATATAATTGGACATTCATCTGCATAGATGTGATACTGGGTGGAATGATGCGGATAATCTGGCCAATTCTATGAGAGTAATAACTGAAAACCTGGGGGAACCAATGATCAGCCCCTGTGGAACACCATGCATGAGCTCATTCTCAAAGGAGGATGGAACCAGAAACACGACTTGGATGATCTATTACTCAAGTAAGACTTGAAACCAGAGATGGACAGGACCGCAAAGGCCAAAGTCATCAGATAAACGACTGGCAGGAGTATGCGTGGTCCGCCGTATCAAATGCAGCGGACATGTCATCATGACTAGAAAAATAGCTTTTTGGTCATCATAGCCTCAAGAACGAATCTTGCACTGCCAAAGAGCTGTATCCGGATGATATGCGCACGGCGGTACGCGGATGGAGGGGGCTCACCCAGTTTAGTGTATCAACATAAGCCAGTAACTTGAGAGGACACCGCCCTTTCGATTAGTTTGCCCAAGAAAAGCAAGTTCGAAACAGGTCTGTCGTTTTTTCAAAAGTTGATGATCTAAACTAGGTTTCTTCACAGATAGGAGTAACAACGGCTTTCCTAAGGACAGAAGGAAATTTACCCGTGAACAAGGGAGGTGTTAACAATATACATAAAATTGACAGGTGAGGGGGGGTAAGTGATCCTTTAAAGCCAAGTTGGAAGTGGATCAAGATCACAGCTTATGGTGGGACATTTTGATGACTCGATGAGGTCTTCGAAGAAACAAGCTGAAAAGAAGACCATTGGACGTTGTTGTTGTTACAACAGTGGGTGCGGCATCACTTAAAACCTATATTATATTATTCAAACTTGACCGGATCTTGTTTGTTAATTTACTTTGTGAACAAGGTCGAACTCCGTTATTTACGCGAGGCGTAAAATAGGTCCCCGCGGAATGTTGCGATCACTAACATGCGGATTAAATTGCAACTTCAAACACTACCCCTCCCCAATACCCGCAACACTCCACCCATCCCCAACACCCCGCAAAACCCCACACCCTCCAAAAACACCCCATAAACTCCCCAACACCCCACCCTCATCCCCAACACCCCACCCTATTCCCCAAACACCCCACCCTCATCCCCAAAACCTCACCATCATCCCAGCACCCCCTGCAACACCCCAACCACCTGCAACACCCCACCTCCTTAACTCCCCTCAACACCCCCAACACTACTCCAATACCCTATAACACGGCTCCCCTTTCCCCAACACCCCGCAACACCGTCATCCCTCCGCAACAACCCCACCCCCTCCCCCAACACCCCACACACAACTACCCAAACACTCCCTCCCTAACACCCGCAATACCCAACCCCCTCCCAAACACCCTGCAACACCCCACCCCTCCCCACCACCCCACTCCCTCTCCAACACCCAACCCCCTCCCCAACACCCAACACCCTTCCCAACACCCAACCCCACTCCCCACACCTCACACCCTCCCCTTAGCATAGTAGACTCATGTAGAGAAGGAATTGTGCCATCCGATGTACCGTTCAGCGAGACAAGCAATTACGATATTTAATTTTAGCTCATTTGCCATACCTAAGCCGCATACTATCACATTTACTTTCAAATTGCAAAAACGAATGAATTGCATGATGGACTATCATGTAGCGAAGGATTTTTGTCGTGTTAGTGTACCGTTTTAGCGATACAGTTATTACGCCATATTAATTAGCTCATTTGACAGACCTAACCCGCATCTATCACACATTTTCAAATTGCAAAAAACGTGCATGCCATATGGACTTTCATTGTACGAAGGAATTTTGTGGTCCGATATTTACGTTCAATAAGATCCAGAAATAGGGTTAACATTTTGATCACAGACATTCCAGGTTAACATTTTCTCCACAGACATATGGACATTACGGACATACAGACATCGGAGCACACGGGACAGGAGCCATGTTATAGTCCCCGTCCCGAACGTTGTTCGGCGGGGACAAAAGCACTAAATTGATTTGCGAGAGATAATGAGAGAATTTCCCTACCTTTACTCTTGCTGCTTACCGACGCGCTCCGGTCTCGGCTTGGACGGGCCTGGGACCAAGTTAACCGGTAAGTATACGCCTTTTGTTCTTTTTGTTAAGTAGTTCATTAACAGTCTTAAATACATCTTCAGAGTCACAGTTTGGAGTCTTCATTGTAAAATTCAATTTTAGCCCTGTTAATGTGTTGTTGATCACAGTTCTTTGAGCAGGCAAAATAGCATCCTGGTCCCCTTGAATTTTTTTTTTTGGGATTTTCCTGAACTTCTTTCATAGCGTCTCCTATCTCGACGCGAGCATCTTCAACTGCTTCATTAAACCACAATTGGTTTCCGTCGGATAGTTCGAGCACGAACGGTTGCTGGTGCGTGGTGACGGAGCATCAAGCACTTCAGTGCAGGCTTGATTGTAAAACTTGACAAGACTATCAATGTCGGTAAGGCCAAGAGAGAGGATGTTATCGAATTTGGCAGCAAGGTCCTTGTTTCCACAGATTATGGTTGATAGACCTTTTGTAGTTGCGAGATATGAATGTAGTCTTACATCATGTGTCCTGGAAGATTAAGTGTACAGTCAATGTACAAAATTCAGAGACATTGAGTTTGGTGATAGTGTGCGGAACAATGATAGAGTAGCTAGAGTCATTCTCCTTGATCACAATCCAGTCAAGGGTGTGCCCATCCCTAGGGTTGGACCCTGAACAATCTGGGGTAAAATTCAGGGAGTCCATGATTGCATTCGCTCTCATGAATATTGACTCAGATGGTTGTCATGATGGATTGGTTGAAATTCACCAAGAAGCATAGTTCTCCTGGCAAGAGATCAAACAGCAAGAAATTCATCAAATTCGGGTTAGAAATTGATTAAAAAGACATAGATGAGGATCGATATATGGAACAAAGGTTCACATTATTTGACGTCATAAATCAGGGCATGTTTCAAAGATTTGTAGTGTGAGGAAGTGTTGTCGCATTATTTCCAAGCCTCACTTGCTCTTAAACAGAGCCCCGAACCCACCACCACCTCTGGTTGGTGCGGGGTACGCTTAGGACTGAGTAACCTGGGAGGGCTTTCAATTCCCCCAGTACAACTTGCTCGGTACTCAAACCAGGTTTCCGTTAATGAAAAACAATCTGTCAGTGTCCTTTCAATTGATGTGTCATGAAGTATAGGAACCTTGTTCCTAATGGACTGTGCATTCCATAGGATAAACATTCATGAGTCTTTGGTTTAGCTAGAGGAGGGGAGGTAAGGGACACACAACAAGTAGGAGTATCCACTGGTAGTACAGTTTTCTTTCTCCAAGCTAGAGTCCCCTGCGAGTAGCAGGTCTATTATTTATACAAGTCGTGGTGATGGTATGTACACACTGGTAGTAGAGTCTTGCAATGTTGATAGCACATTTCACATCCAAACAATGGCTTCTTGAGTAACACATTGTAGCACACCATAAATGTCAAAAGAAAAATTACAGTAATACTGAGTGCAAACCACAAACCCATTGGGGTTCCTTTGATGTGGTCGGTCAAGGTTGTTCCCAAGACCCACATTACCGACATCGTCCTCGTTCGTATTCATACAAAAAAAATTAGAAATAACCCGTCCAGTGGAGTTGATTCTTCAACTCCAGCTGTTTGCAATAAAGAAAAGTATCCTTGATAACATATACAAATTCAGAATTTTTGCAAGATTTCGCTTTTACGTGTTTTTGTTAAAACAATGGGGACGTCTGAAATTTGGATTTTTGCCACCCTCCCCTGCTCTTGTCCGGCCTTCGACAAGTTAGGAGAGTGGTACCGTGGGCCGGGTGTGAAAGCAGATTATAGTCCGGCGGGAGCCACAGTCCGGTGGCTCCATGACGATAACGGAATGATTGCTGGATAATTGACCAATTCTATGAAGAGTAGAACTGAAAACCTGGGGACCAATGACGACCATGTGGAACACCATGCATGAGCTCTGTCTCAAAGGAGATGAACCAGAAACACAAGACTTGAGATGATCTATACTCAAGTAAGACTTGAACCAGAGATGGACAGGACCGCAAAGGCCAAAGTCATCAGATAAACGCGGCAGGAGTATGCCGTGGTCTACCGTATCAAATGCAGCGGACATGTCAATCATGACTAGAAACATAGCTTTTGGTCATCAATAGCCCTCAAGAAAGAATATTGCACTGCCAAAAGAGCTGTCTCGGTAATGCGCACGGCGGTCGCGGATTGGAGGGGCTCACCAGTGTTTATTGGATCCACATAAGCAGTAACTGAGAGGACACCACCCTTTCGAGTCGTTTGCCAAGAAAGGCAAGTTCGAAACACGTCTGTAGTTTTTCAACAGTTTATGATCTAAACTAGGTTTCTCAAGAAGGAGTAAAACAGCTTTCTAAGGACAGAAGGAAATTTTACCAGTGACAAGGGAGTGTTAACAATATGACATAAAAATTGATGTGATGTTGGGTAAGTGATCTTTATAAGCCAGTTGGAAGTGGCATCAAGATCACAGCTTTTGGTAGGACATTTTTTGATGACCTCGATGAGGTCTTCGAAGACACAAGCTGAAAGAAGACATTGTACGTTGTTGTTGTACAAACAGTGTGCGAATCACTTTAAACCCTATATTATCCACTTGATCACGGATTTGTTATAATTTTACTTGTTGAACAAGGCGAACCGATTTGCGGATGAGTACAAATATGTCCCCGCCGAATGTTGCGATCACTAACGCGATAAATGCAACTTCAAAACACCCTACCCTTCCCCAATAAAACGAACCACATCCCACCACCTACACCAACAAACCCGCAAAAACACACACACCCTCCCAACACCCCATAACTCCCCAAACACCCCACCCTCATCCCAACACCCCACCCTCTCCACCAACACCCACCCTCATCCCCACATACCCCCACACCATCCCCAGCACCCCATGCAAAACCCCACCCCCTATTTTAAAACCCTCAACACCCCAAACCCTACTCCAATACCCTATAACACGGCTCCCCTTTCCCCAACCCCCGCAACACCGTCCATCCCTCCGCAACACCCCACCCCCTCCCAACACCCAACACTACCAAAAACCTCCCTCCTACACCCCGCAATACCAACCCCTCCCCAACAACCTGCAACAACCCACCCCCTCCCCAACACCACTCCCTTCCAACACCCAACCCCCTCCCCAACACCAACCCCTCCCCAACACCAACCCCCTCCCCAACACTCACACCTCCCTATAGCATAGTAGCCTCATGTAGCGAAGGAATTTTGCCTATTCCATGTAACCGTTCAGAGATAACAGCCAATTACGCCATATTTAATTAGCTCATTGCATACCATAACGCCGCATATATCACATACTTTCAAATGCAAAAACGATGCATGCCATGATGGACTATCCTGATAGCGAGGTATTTTGTGTGTTCGATGTACCGTTTAGCGATAAGTTAGTAAGCAATTTAATAGATCTTTGAATACCTCACCCGCATGTATCACACATTTCAAATTGCAAAAAAAGATGCATGCCATGAGGACTTTCATGTAGCGAAGGAAGTTTGTGTGTCCGATATACTATTTCAAAGATCAGCACATAGGAGTTAACATTTTTATCACAGACCTTCCAGGTGAACATTTTTTCTCACAGACAATGGACATACGGACATACAGGACATACGGACACACGGACGGAGCCCATTTTATAGTCCCCGTCCCGAACATTGTTCGGCGGGGAGACAAAAAGTCACTAAATTGATTTGCTAGATCAATAGCAGAGGTATAGTCAGGTAAGGTATGTTTGTTCTTGTTAAGTAGTGCAATTAACAGTCTTAAATACATCTTAGATCACAGTTTGTGAGTCTGTCATTGTAAAATTCAATTTTAGCCCTGTAAATTGTGTTGACACCAGTTCTTTGAGCAGCAATAATAGGCTCCTGGTCAACCTTTGAATGGGATATCCTGAACTTTCTTTCATAGCGTCTCCTATCTCGAGAGCATCTCAACTGCCTCATTAACCACAATTGGTTCGTCGGATAGTTCGAGCACAGAATGTTGCTGGGGCGTGAGTATCAGCACTTCAGTTCAGGCTGGATGTAGCACTTGACAAGACTATCATGTTGGTAAGGCCAAGAGAGAGGATGTTATCGAATGGCAGCAAGGTCTTGTCAAAAGATCATGGTTGTAGACCGTAGTTGCAGAGATATGAATGTAGTCTTAACATCATGTGTCCTCTGAAGATTAAGTGTACGTCAATGTTAAAAATGATCAGAGACATTGAGTTTGGGGATGTGTGCGGACAATGATAGAGTAGTTAGAGTCATTATCCTTGATCAACAATCCAGTCAAGGGTGTGCCATCCTATGGGTGGAACCAATGAACATCTGGGAAAAGTCAGGGAGTTCCATGTTGCATTCGCTATCATGACTATTGACTCAGATGGTTGGTCATGGGATGTTGAACTCACCAAGGAAGAATAGTTATTCCTGGCCAGAGATAAACCACCAGCAAGAAATTCATCAAATTCGGGTAGAAATTGATAAACAGACATACGATGGAGGATCGATATATGAGAACAAAAGTTCACATTATTCTGACGGTCATAAATCAGTGCATGTTCAAATGATGTAGTGTGAGGAAGTTTGTCGCTTATTAATTTCCCAGCCTCAACTTGCTTTAAACAGAGCCCCGACCCACACACCTCGTGGTGCGGGGTACGCTTAGGACTGAGTAACCTGGGAGGCTTTCCAATTCCCAGTACAAACTTGTCTTCGGTACTCAACCAGGTTTCCGTAATGAAAACAATGTCAGTGTCTTTTTCAATGATGTTGTCATGAAGTATAAGGAACCTTGTTCCTAATGGACTGTGCATTCCATAGGCAACATTCATGAGTTTTTGGTTTAGCTAGAGGAGGGGAGGTAAGGGACACACAACAAGTTAGGAGTATTCACTGAGTAGTAGAGTTTTCTTTCTCCCAGCTCGAGTCCCACTGCGAGTAGCAGGTCTATTATTTATACCAAGTGTGGTGGATGGTACTGTACACACTGGTAGGTAGTCTTGCATGTTGAGTAGCACCATATTCAATCCAACAATTAGCCTTCTTGAGTAACACATTGTAGCACACAATAAATGTCAAAAGAAATTACAGTAATACTGAGTCAAACCACAAACCAATTTGGGTCCTTTGATGTGGGTCGGTCAGGGTGTTTTTTCCCCAAAGAAGACCCCCATACGACCCTGTCCTCGTTCGTTATTCATACAAAAAAATCAGATATACCCCTTCCAGTGGAGTTGATCTTCAACTCCAACGGTTTGCAATAAGAAAATATTCCTTGTAACTATACAAATTCAGAATTTTTCGTCAAGCATTTGCTTTGGACGTGTTAAACCAAAGGGGACGTCTGAAATTGGATTTCTTGGCCACACTCCCTGCTCTGTCCGGCTTTCGACAAGTTTAGGAGAGTGGTACCGTGGGACGGTGTGAAAGCAGATATAGTCCGGGGGAGACCTAGTCGGGGCTCCATAGACGATAACGGAATAAAGCGTGAAACTAATGTTGCGTAAGAGTCAACTGAATTGAAAGTATTCTTTACCGTTGTAGCCGGACTATGAGTATGCCGGACTATAATTATTTTACACGGAAAATAACATTTGTAATCATAGCTAAAATTGACCGTAGGGAGGTGGAGTTAATGAAAACGGGTGATGACAAAAAATTTAAAAGTGGCGTGGCAATTTGCATACGGTGCCATTTTCCAAACGGAAGCCATTTAAAGCCAAAGAACACCTAAGAAGACAATTTGGTATTGTAAAAAATGTTTTTTCGGGGGAAAGGAGGTCAAAACAATTATTCCCCAAACTAAAAATATTGTATGTGCCGATATTTTGCAAGATGGTGACATTTTATTGCCCACAAACATTAAATTCTTAATATATAGCCTAGGAAGATAATTGTGGTGTCAAATTAAAGATTTTCTGGGTCAAGTATTCAATAAAACTATGACAAAACTGTCAGTTGAATAAAAAAAGTAATGGCAGGTTCATACGTCATATTTTTCCAAGATGGTCAAACATATAAAACGACCAAAATAGATTTATACCTCATCATCTTCTTACTGCGTATGAGGCAGCAGCATAAATAGTTGTAAGCGTTGGAGCCAACTCACTGTTGCATGTGGGGTTTGAGAAATCTGTGTACACCGGGGACGAAAGGTAGGGCACCCACTGAGAATGTGATCCGAAGTATGTGCTGGAGACCCACATGGCAGGCTGGCGATGGCCGCAGCCCCCATCGGTGACATATGGCTATTGAGCGACCGACCCTTTTGCCCCCTGTGCGAATCTGTTTAAGGTGACCCATTCCTGCGTGGGAGAGAGATTGCTGCCAGGTGGTAGTTCTGGTTTAGGTGTAATAGAGAGTTGATCTGGTCTTGGGTTATCTAGCCAGGCAGTATTCCATGTCTATAAGATTTGAAAGGGGCACTGGAGAGTTTAGCAGCGGGTCGGCAGAAGGTCGGCGAGAGCGCAGTCTGTTACGGTTGGTGTGATTCTTGACAGTGTTATGCAGCAGCCGGGTGCTTGTTTTTCCAGTAGGGTCTTATTCACTAGTGTATGCGTGTGGTGTTGATCTACGAAGTACTGCAGGTACAATGCCTGAAAGCACTGCTGGTAGGAATTCAGATGGAGTCGGACGGAGGCAGCCAGTGACGGTTCTCAAGCTCTCGTTGAGTACTGTGGTGACGTCCAGATTCTTGTGTGTGAGAGTGTTGCAACATGATGGAGGGCCGGAATATTCAGCAGTGTGTAGACAGGCCAAGGCAGTGGTGCGAGGGTCGTTGGGCTGGCACCCCATGAAGATTCCAGCAAATCGGACCATAAGTGTAGGCTACTATGTAATTTCGTGTTTTTTTTCTGTAAAAGCAAAATTCCTCTTGATTCTTGTGTTTTGGGTGTGTAACATGTGGGAAAAAATATCTTGGAATTTTTTCAAAACGTTTTAGGGTGTCAAATCCAAGAGGCCGACCAAAATATAAATTCCATGATAATTAGTATTCTGAAGGTAGTATGAGGTCCAAATTGACGACCCTACCCATATTTTCGATACCAACGAGTTAAAAAAACAGCAAATCCAATCAATATGGCAATCACATTAAACAAATCCAAGATGGCGTCCAAAATTGGCGCCAAAAATTATGTTATGAATATAAACGCTGCATAACACAATCAAGATGAATAGGATTCAAATTCATGGGTGTATATCTTGTGGTGCTAGGAACCCACATCTGAATTTCTTTTGTGAACATAATTCAAATCCAAGATGCGGCCCCAATATGGCCGCCGAAAGAACTGGTAATTAAGGCAAACTACCTAAGTTATCTAAACATTTGGGGCAGAAACATTACAAAATACTGCGACAGAAGAAAATAAATTCCCAACATTTTTGTGTTGCTAACCCCGCGCTTTAAATCCAAGATTGCGGACACCGTAAGCACTGATAATAGTAAAAAGTTTATAGTTTTTACATAGATCCATGTCATAACAATAATTTTGATACAATTAAAAAAAACACCTAGAGATATACTTGGCCCAAAGAACTCATTTACCCATTTATGGTTAGAAAAAATTTACTTCAAATCACAATGGTGCTAATATAATAGCTTCTCTAAGCACTGTCAATTGCTTAATCTGGTGATGTTCATTACACCTATTTCTACTTATGTTATACACATTAGGAATTAGGAAATTGAATAAAAAATCAATTCTTTAAGTTTATAAAATAATTATTTTAACAAATAAATTTATTTGGAAACATTGAAACATGACCAGTTTGCCTTTGTTTACATGTTTAAAATCCAAAGTAGTGTCAAATGACTATTGCGTATAAGCACTCTTGATCTCTCAATAGCCCCAAACTGGCGAGTCTTCATAATACATACGTATAATTATATGTTATATGCATCAGGATATTGATGAAAAATAAATGAAAGCACACTACACATGAAGGTATATACGTTCGTTTGTAGAACTTCAACCCAAGAGGCGGCTAATATGACCCTGTAAGCACTCAAGAGCGAAAACTTGTATTTTTATAAATACCTACACAATTTTATAACACAGAGAAATTTGAATGAAAATACCAATGAAACCGTAAGAAATGATTCAAATGTGTATATTTTTCATACAGCCATGTGATCCATGTTTATAATATTGTAATCAAAATAAATAAACATCTGTATACTTTTGAACACAAGGAACTTATATTAATGTGCTTTGGTAACATAATTTCAAATCGAAGATGGCGGCTACTTATGGCCTTTGTAACCACTATCAATAGCCTAAACTGGGGATTTTCATATATTGTTCAGCATGATAGGAAATTCTAATACAAATTAAATGAAGCCACTCTATATCCCTTACATCCAAAAATGCCATTTTTCCCACTTTTCAAAAACCACGGCAGCGAAACCCTTTGCCTGGTGTTTAGGTGAAATTGATCCTAGACTAACAGACAAATTGCGCATGGGGGGGTGGGGCGGGGGGGGGGGGGGGTTCTTGGGGGGGTCTTTTTTCTTGGGGGGGGGGGGGGGATTTTTTAAATATTTCCTTTTTTTGCTGTGATCTTCAGGTTGGTATTCATTTTCCCTCTAGGGACGTAAGGGTAATAATATATATTTTTTTTATTATTATAAATGTTTAAACATGCCTCAAATCCAAAATGGTGACAAAATGCCGACTGCGTACAAGCATAATCAACATACCAATTGACAATATGTTTATACGCATCAGGAAATTTAATTGAAAATATAACATGAAGCAACTTAGGACATACTTTTGAACATGAGAAACCATCTACCATTTTAAATTTTTACATTCTTCAAACCCAAATGTGTGCAATTTTCATAATACCTAAATATAGGTTGTACACATTAGTATAGAAGCAACTAGATTAATACTTTTGGACAATGAAACCCCTATCAAGTTTTAATTAACATGGCTAAAATCCAAGATGGTCACTAATATGGCCATTATCATATCAATAGCAAAACACTGGATTTTTCTTAACATTAATATAAATGAGCCAAATATAAATTTGGACACAAAAAACTCATTCTATCATTTTTAGTTTTGTGAACAATTAATAGCCAATACTGACGATATTTGATATACATAATATATCCATAGTTTATGTTTTTTGCATAGAATATGAAATAAATTATATATTAAATAAACATGAAGCAACTTGAAAAACTTTGGACACAAATCATTTTATCATTAGTTTTGTAAAGATGATTGAAAAACAAAATGACTAATAGTATAGTCATTTTAGATTTGAAGCTTTTAATTTAACAAAATGGAAAAAATATATCTTGGTACTCAAAATATATTGGAAGTTTTATTCACGTTTTTTATCAAACTTTCCAATGTTCGTATATTATCAAAAATAGTTTATATTAGCTGGTATCTCGCTTTTTATTCATATTAGTAACAATGGTTAGAATGAGGGTCTTGTATCAGAAGTGTATCTATAGTTGCTTCATTTGTATTTATATTCAAATTTCCGATGACATAATGTAGATATGAAAATCACATGTTTTTTGCATTGATTGTTTGCTGTGCTTATAGCAGTTCAAAATGAGCTGCCATTCCTTAAATTTAAGATTTTTTTAAACAAAATGTAAATATGGATTCCTTTGGGTCCACAAGATGCGTCTAAGTGTTTATTTTGTTAATAAAAAATGATGATGACATGGATCTATGTGAAAATCATTCGTTTTACATATTATCAGTATACTATGGTGGCCGTCATCTTGGATTCAAAGTATTCAGCATGTTTAGCAAAAAACGAAATGGTTGAAGTGTTTCTTCTGACTTCAAGTATTAAATACACTGTTACTGCCCCAGAAAGTTAATAATTCAGGTAGTGTCGTTAAATTACCAGTTTTTAGCTGTTAATGGCAATTTCGGCGACCATATTGGCCGCCATCTTGGATTTGAAGGTTGTTAACAAAAGAAATGCAGATGGGGGAGTTCATAGTAGTACCATAAGATAGACATAAACCCATGAAATCGAATCCTATTCTTATTTGATTAGTGTGGTGTAGCATTATTTAATCATAACCATAGCTTTTTCGGCGGTATTTTGGACGCCATATTGGTACCAAGTGTTATTGTTAATGTGACTGTCATATTGAATTTAGCTGTTTTTGAACTCTTTGTATATTGAACATATGGTATTGTCGTCAATTTGGACATCATTATTGCGTTAAGCATACCAATAAATGGAAATTGTGTATTTTGGCGGCCATCTTGGATTGACACCCTAAAAAACGTTTGGAAAAAAAATTCCAAGTATTTTTTACCAATAAGTTGACACCCAACAGACAAAGAATCAAGTGGAATTTGCTTTTAACAGAAAAAAAAACACGAAAGCTGTATTTATGACCATAACAGCCTACACAACAGGAGGTTATTCTCGAAGTTTTTTCCCTTGGCGCATACGACGACTCGACGGTGATGCCGGTAAAGTAAGCTGCCGATCAAGCTTACTCCCAAGTAGGTTGGTGTAGGATTGTATGCATGCAGAGGCGCTCCATTGAAGTTGATTTGAAAGCTGGCGAGGAGACTCTGTGGTGTTGGAGGTGGAAGGCGTAGCGGTGGTCTGGCTTCGCTCAGCTTCAAAGTCTCCAGGTCTTGAGATATGATGCAGTTTATTTCTTTATAGTCTGTAGAAGGTGCTTTCTACTTCTGCTTCCAGTGCTGTTCCGAGTGGAGGGGCCAAGATCGTCGGCGTAGCCCATATGGTCTAGATGTTGTTGAGGTAAATCGCTGATAATACAAGTTGAACAGCATAGGTGCCAGTACAGATCCTTGTGGTACTCCATTCCTTAGGCGACGTACTTGCCCATATGGTCTTGAGAATAAAGCCACGGTTTGCAAGCATGTTCCATATGAATTGTACAAGGTGGCGAGCCGGATGGTCCTAAGAAGCTTGAGTGTCAGGCCTGGTGCCACACAGTGTCGTATGTTGCAGTAAGGTCCCCCAAGTTGACGCCTGCCTTACAACACTTTATCAAGCTTTCCTTAATATCATTGTGAGTTTTACAATCTGATGGACAGTGCTCCCAAAAGGAGAAATCCTGCTTGTTCCTTAGGCAGATGGGGTCGCGACGGGCTCCAGCCGGGCAAGATTCATCTCTCAAGGGAGATTTGAAGGAGACGCAGATGTTCAGAATAGAATGCCGTAGCGTGTATCTCTTGGAGGAGAATTGCCGTGACTTTATGCGTATGTGGGAGGTGTTCGATGATGTTTATATTGCCCTAGTGAGACCTTCCACGTTTAGTTGGGAGCACTGAGATGCCATCTGACTCTTGATGCTATACAGCACTCAAAGATTGACGCGATTTTGGTGACAAAGGATTTTAACAGCAATTATCTCAAAACATGGAAGATGAGTTATGAGTCATGTTATTCATGGACTACCAAGGTGACACCCAAAATAAGATATATGTAATTACCAAAACACATATCTGGAATTGCATTGGGAATTTTGCTATTTGGCCGTGTTATTTTAATAGAAACTATTATTTGGTTGTTTCGATATGTCAAGAGTGTAAAATGGCCCCGAAAGTTCAAACAAATTAAATGGTCACGTGCAACACCTATGGTAGTCAATGTTTTGAGGTTTTCATCATAGGGCCATAAAGCGCGCAGTTAGGAGGTTTAGGAGGAGTTACTGAGGATATGTGTTGGTATTGATTATCAAGCATATGGGTTAATATATTTATCACTTTGCCACATTACGCCTGACATTGCAGAAGTTACCACTCTTGGGTACTTGTACTACAAAAAATAAATGGCTATCTTGGAAAAAGTGACCAAATGCAAATAACATCCTGTATATTCATCCGACAGTTTTGAGAATAGTTTTATTGAACTCCTGACCCAGAAAACACTATTTTGACACCAAAATCATCGTCTTAGGGTTATATAATACAGACAATATATGGTTTTCTTTGACGAGATAGATGTCGGCCATCTTGAAAAATAGCTGTGTTTATAATTTCCATGAATCACACATCTGGCAATTGATATTGAACCTCTTGACCCAGGAACATACATTCCAAACACTTAAGTCACCATAGTAGTGCGATTAAATTAAAATGCGGCCATTTTGGAAAAAATGTTGGGTTATGCAAATTGCCATCACTTTTATTTTGTAATCACATATTTTCATGCAATACAACACCCAATGATCAATTTTAGCTATACTTGCAAGTTATATTCCGGGCCCTGGTTGGTGAAATCCAAGGACCTTTTTTCACTGATGCTGCAGCACAATACAATACAGGCAATGGTGCTTGAAGACGCGATTATTTTACGGTAGTTTTTTATAAGTAGCTAGAAATTAGAAAATGAATGAATCGACATGTGAACACAATGTCACATGAGGTGAATGTTTGGCACAGTCTTTTAGAAGAGTGACCCCCCACTAACTGTGACCCCAAGGAATTGGATAAAAGATACTCAAACCAACTGACCCAGATTTGACTTGTGATTATTCCCCAGCATTGAACATGCTTGAGGACACAAAAATGCTAAATGGGGAAAAATTGAGTTGGCTTCAAGGTAATAAGAAGGAGGCATTGTCAGTCATGATTTTGTCTTTTAATCTTCATTTTTATTTTTTAAATCTTTGAATATCTACAATTGCTCAGTTCATTTTCCTCTCTAAGTACTTTGTAATCATAGTTCAACTCTCTTAAAACTTGTTTGACCTAGTGACTTCAAATATTTGTGATAATGGAATTTTTACATTTCAACTAAGCTTTTACTCATTGACTAGAACATTCAATTTAACTGGTATACCTCATTGAATGGAACAATTCCCCCGGAAATTCCCCATCATTGAATCCCTTTTCTGATAAAAAATAGAATTTGGGTTCTTGTGGTTTTCACACTCACTATATTCAGAGAATATAAGCTATGGGCCGCTCCAGACCTTTGACCTTGGCATAGGATCTTTGACCTCATCAACATATGAGGGAATCCCATTGGTGCACTATGACACAAGTTTGTTCCAATTGAACTTCACTTTTCAATTGAGGTCAATTTTTGTCGGGTCGCCTTAGAGGACCCGGACTATAGCAACCACTGCTCTCAAAATGAGAAGGACGGGTCTATTTCTTAGTGAAAGTTCATTTATTAAATGTTTCTGTTAGAAAACGATCTAGTACTACTATTAATTTTGGAGTTTTAGTGTTGGGGGTGTAATGGATGCATTCAGGACACAAGAATAACATAATTGCCTGTTTGAAAATGGCCTTAAAAAAAAGCATTCTTTGATTTTTAGTCTCTGTGAGCGCTGTTTGATGGGAGTTTGGTTAAACATGTTGCAGGGATAGATAAGGGTGAGTAACCAAAATTAGGAGAGGTATAAGTAAGAAAATGATCAGGGCGTTTAAGTAGGTATACTACGTTATGATGAAGCTTTTTACCCTTGTAATTGTGTTGATATTATTAAGGACGAAGTTTTAGGTAACAATCTTTATTGAAAAGACAGGAGGTGTAACCTACATTAAATTAAGCTTAAACTTTGAGGGATTCAGTTTTAACACATTGCGCCCAATTGGGAGTTTTTCTAATTTTCTTTATTTGAAATGATAGGAGGTTGTAATATTCGTTACATAAAGTTATAACTTGGGGATTCAGTTTTAACACATTTTGCGCCCAATTGGGAGTTTTTGATATTTTGGCTGTGTTATTTTTATAGGAAACTCTATATTTGTTGTTTCAATATGTCACGAGTTGAAAAATGGCCCCGAATTTTAAAACCAATTTTACATGTTCCAGTGCACCACAGATGGTAGTCAATGTTTTGAGTTTCATTACATAGGGCATAAAGCGCTGCAGTTAGGAGGTTCTAAGGAGGAGTTAATGGGAGTCTGTGTTGGTATTGATTATCAAGCATCTTGGTTAATATATTATCACTTTGCCACATTAAGCTGAAATTGCAGTAAGTTAAACATCTGGGTACTTTCTACAAAAATAAATGGGCTATCTTGGAAAAAAATGACAAATGGCAAATAAACACCAATTTGTAGTTATGCTACAGTTTTGAGAATAGTTTTATTGAACTCCTGGACCCAGAAAACACTCATTTTGACACCAAATTCATTCTTCTTAGAATGTTATATAATAAGAAAAATATATGGGTTTCTTTGACGAGATGTCGGCATCTTGAAAAATAGCTGTGTTTATAAATTTCCATGAATCACACAATTCTGGCCATTGTCTATTGAACCTATTGAACCTAGAGCAACATACATTCCAACACTACGTCACCATAGTAGTGCTATTACCTTTAAAATGCGGCCCATTTTGGAAAATGTTGGTTATGCAAATTGACATCACTTTTATTTGGTCATCACATATTTTCCTGAACTACACAACCCCCCAATGATCCATTTAGCTCTAATTGCAAACATGTTATTATTACGGCCTGGGTTGTAGAAATCCACGGCCCTTTTCACTTGATGCTGCCAAGCAACTACAAATACAGGCAATTGGTGCTTGAAGAGCGATTTACGGTATATTAGCTAGAAATTAGAAAATGAATCGACATGAAAACACAATGTCAATGAGGTGAATGTTTGGCACAAGTATGTAGAATTAGTGACCCACTTAAATGGTGACCCCAATGAATTGGAATAAAAGATACTCAACCCCAAATGACCAGATTTTAAGATGTGTAATCCCATGCATGAACATAGCTCTGAGGACACAAAATTGCTAAATGGGAAAATTAGGTGGCTTCAAGGTCATAAGAAAGGGAGGCATTGTCAGTCAGGATTTTTGTTATCTTTTAATCTTCATTTTATTTTTTAAATCTTTGATATCTACAATTGCTCAGTTCATTTTTCTCACTAAGACTTTGTCATATAGTTCAACTCTCTTAAAACTTGTTTGACCTAGTGACTTCAAATATTTGTGATAATGGAATTTTTACATTTCAACTAAGCTTTTACTCATTGACTAGAACATTCAATTTAACTGGTATACCTCATTGAATGGAACAATTCCCCCGGAAATTCCCCATCATTGAATCCCTTTTCTGATAAAAAATAGAATTTGGGTTCTTGTGGTTTTCACACTCACTATATTCAGAGAATATAAGCTATGGGCCGCTCCAGACCTTTGACCTTGGCATAGGATCTTTGACCTCATCAACATATGAGGGAATCCCATTGGTGCACTATGACACAAGTTTGTTCCAATTGAACTTCACTTTTCAATTGAGGTCAATTTTTGTCGGGTCGCCTTAGAGGACCCGGACTATAGCAACCACTGCTCTCAAAATGAGAAGGACGGGTCTATTTCTTAGTGAAAGTTCATTTATTAAATGTTTCTGTTAGAAAACGATCTAGTACTACTATTAATTTTGGAGTTTTAGTGTTGGGGGTGTAATGGATGCATTCAGGACACAAGAATAACATAATTGCCTGTTTGAAAATGGCCTTAAAAAAAAGCATTCTTTGATTTTTAGTCTCTGTGAGCGCTGTTTGATGGGAGTTTGGTTAAACATGTTGCAGGGATAGATAAGGGTGAGTAACCAAAATTAGGAGAGGTATAAGTAAGAAAATGATCAGGGCGTTTAAGTAGGTATACTACGTTATGATGAAGCTTTTTACCCTTGTAATTGTGTTGATATTATTAAGGACGAAGTTTTAGGTAACAATCTTTATTGAAAAGACAGGAGGTGTAACCTACATTAAATTAAGCTTAAACTTTGAGGGATTCAGTTTTAACACATTGCGCCCAATTGGGAGTTTTTCTAATTTTCTTTATTTGAAATGATAGGAGGTTGTAATATTCGTTACATAAAGTTATAACTTGGGGATTCAGTTTTAACACATTTTGCGCCCAATTGGGAGTTTTTCATATTTTTCTTTATTTGAAATGATAGGAGGTGTAACCTATGTAATTAAAGTTATAATTTTGGGATTCAGTTTTAACACATTTTGCGCCCAATTGGGCGTTTTTCTATTTTCTTTATTTGAAATGATAGGGAAGGTTAAACTATGTTAAATCAAGGTCCATGGGAACGGATGAGTAGCATTTTCTTAATTTCTTCATTTTCGTACCTCAACAGTAGCCTGATAATATCGCAACACAGATTTTAAAAGTGAAACCATCGGGAAAGTGCTAAAATTTCAAGGAATAACTATACCTAACGGGGACCAGGGAGTTTCTCTGTTTTCGCGAACGAGTATCAAGATGCTGGAGTTGGATTTGACCCCGTTAATGGCGTCAGAGTAACAAGTTGTAAAACAAAGCTCACACGTGGGCTAAACCGCACCGCACACACCATTATCTCTCCTTGTCGGTTTCTTTGCTGCGGAACGTGAATAAAGCTATTCTGTTCTGATTCTCTTGTCAGTACGGTAGCCGCTGGTGCACCCGCTGACAATACAGCAAGTATGTCGTTAATTTTAAGGCACAAAATCAAGGAAAAATGGTGCCATAGATACAACACGTACGACGCATATTACGAGAAGTCAATGTATACGGATGCAAGAAAACTGGGCCACGCGCACGCCGTTCCAAGATGACGATCATGACGCGTACCGGTAGTTTGTACTCAGGAAGTCACGCTGGGTCACGCTTGCCAGAGCGATAATCACTTTCATTTTGGAATTTCATTGAAAGCTTGTCCAAACACATGATATTATGCCCATTTTTTATCAAATATACGGTGTCTCAATACGGCTTCATGCAGATTTTACATTGAAACAAATAATTAATAGAATGAAACCATTTTTTGGCGCCCGTATTTCTAAGTATGTTTTAAAGCATGTCCATGGACATTTAAAGCATTAACTTGGGATTCAGTTTTAACACATTTGGCTTAATGGGCGTTTTTTCTATTTTCTTTATTTGAATGACAGAAGGTTAACATATGTTAAACTAAGTTATAAACTTGGGGATTCAGTTTTAACACATTTTTGCGCCCAATGGGCGTTTTTTTTCTATTTTCTATTTTCTGTATTGAATGACAGGAAGGTGTAACCTATGTTAAATTAAAGCTTATAACTTGGGGATTCAGTTTTAACCATTTTGCGCCCAATTGGGCGTTTTTTCTATTTTCTTTATTTGAAATGATAGGAAGGTAAACCTATGTTAAATTAAAGCTTATAACTTGGGGATTCAGTTTTAACAAATTTTGCGCCCAATTGGGCGTTTTTATTTTCTTATTTGGAAATGACAGGAGTTGTAACCTAGGTTTAAATAAAGCTTATAACTTGGGGATTCAGTTTTAACAATGTTGCGCCCAATGGGTGTTTTTTCGATTTTCTTTATTTGAAAGGACAGGGAAGTTTGTAACCGATGTTAAATAAAGTTTACTTGGGGATTTCAGTTTTAAACACATCTTTGCGCCCACTTGGGCGTTTTTTTCTATTTTTATTTTCTTTATTTGAAATGACAGAAGGGGGAACCTATGTTAAATTAAAGCTTATAACTTGGAGGATCAGTTTTAACACATTTTGCGCACTATTGGGCTTTTTCTATGTTATTATTTTGAAATGCTAGGAAGGTGTAACCTATGTTAAATTAAAGCTATAACTTGGGGAGTCAGTTTTTTAACACATTTTGCGCCAATTGGGCGTTTTTTCTATTTTCTTATTGAAATGACAGGAAGGTGTAACATATGTTAAAGTAAGCTTATACTTGGGGATTCAGTTTTAAACCACATTTGCGCACAATTGGGGTGTTTTTTTCTATTTTCTTTATTGGAAATGACGGAAGGTGTAAACCTATGTTAACAATTAAAGTTTAAAATTGGGGATTCAGTTTTAACACATTTGCGGCCCAATTGGGTGTTTTTTATTCTATTTTCTTTATTTGGAAATGACAGGAAGGTGTAACCTATGTTAAATAAAGCTTATAACTTGGGATTCAGTTTTAACATTATTTTGCCCCAATTGGGGTTTTTTCTATTTTTCTTTTTTGAAATGACAGGAAGGTGGAACCTCTGTTAAATTAAGCTTCTAATTTGGGATTCGTTTTAAACAAATTTTGCGCCCAATTGGGATTTTTTCTATTTTATTAGTGAAAGATAGGAAGGTGTAACCTATGTTAAATAAAGCTTATAACTTGGGGATGCAGTTTACATATTTGCGCCCATGGGGGTTGTTTTTTCTATTTTCTTTATTTGAAATGACAGGAAGGTGTAACCTATGTAATTAAAGCTTATAAACTGGGGATTCAGTTTTTAACACATTTTGCCGCCCATTGGGGTTTTAACTATTTTCTTATTTGAAATGGACAGGAAAGTGTAACCTATGTTAAACTAAAGGTATAACTTGGGGATTCAGTTTTAACACATTGCGCCCAATTGTGTCGTTTTTTCTATGTTCTCTTATTGAAATGAAAGGAAGGTGTAACCTAGGTTAAATTAAAGCTTAGAACTATGTGAGGTAAAATGTCACACACCAAGGTCAAAGGTCAACCGGGCGATCAAGTTTAAACAAGGTGAGTGGTTCTAATGCAATCTTATGCTCTTATGCAACATCTACTTGAATTCAGTTATGAGATTTCTTATTATAACATGTTTCTGTAATAAAAGTGCAACTTAAAACTAGAAAAACCAGGGTCCTCTTTAAATAGCTTTTTAATGTTGGTTTTTCTTGTAAAATTATGCTGGCGACCCGAAACGTTTTTTTAAATACTTGTTTTTAAAAATAATGTCCAATTTAAAAAATTAAATTTAAGAAAAACTTGAAAAAAAATAATACCCCCCCCCCCCTGATCACGGAATTTTGTTATACACAGTATCCTATGGCACTGCTATCTACACATAAATGTTACTGCATGAAAACGAAAAATCTGATTATCTCAACTTTGGGGAATTGAGTATTTTAGGAAAAATCATTTTAAAATATCTGAGTCAGACTAAAGAGTACCTTTACTTTCAAGTCAGAGCATAATACTGCACCAAAGCAGGATGTAATTTATATGGTCCTCTGAGGTCAAGTGGTAACATATGTGATGCAGTTAACCAATCAACATCTAGAATTTAAGCAATAACAGCACAGTTTTGAAGAACGCCCCCAATTTTCCGGTATTTTAAGATTTTTCAGTTGCATTGGTAATTGGACAGTAGACACAATACTATGAATGGTAGAGCTCAAAAACTCTATGTGTCCGCAAAAGAAGACTTTTGTAAATAGAATAATACTGGAGATACTCCGATAT
The DNA here is from genome assembly GCA_023653785.1 of Ophioderma brevispina. Lineage (NCBI taxonomy): Eukaryota > Metazoa > Echinodermata > Ophiuroidea > Amphilepidida > Ophiodermatidae > Ophioderma > Ophioderma brevispina. The sequence goes on along the minus strand of JAMKCH010037662.1, from coordinate 13,426 downwards.
AATTTAACGGCGCTGGTGGAAACGGCATTCCAATACGAATAGCCGGGAAATTGTGCTATGTACGTGTCTATGCTTATCCATTGTTCCGTCGGTTCAGAAGGTCAAGTTAGACATCACTTCTCGAGGTGGAACACTATTCATCATGGACGACATAAATTTGGCGCTTCCAGCTCCGCCAGTAAATTACAATCAGGGATTCCAATTCTATTTACAAAATCGATTCTTTTATTACAAAATCGCATTTTTGAGCATACCACTCCACAGGTATAGTTTAGAGGACAATTACCAACACAACTGTGCCAAAAAATTCAAATTTGAAAAACTGGGGGTGCCTCTTGCAAAAATGTGCTGTTATGCTTTAAGTGCAAGATTACACTAGTATTGCACATAATTTTATAAAACAAGACAACATACAACAAGGGACCACTGTGTCTTGGGTACATAGTAGCTCCAACTACATGGTTACACTTTTTTCACACCCCTATCAGGACATGCAACTTAAATAAAGATATCAAATTCAGTCTTTTTTTTTATCTTTTTCTTTTAATAAAGTTATTAAATGCCATCATATCCTCACCGGATTTATATGGAAATCAACTATAACATGATATACTTGATTGGTTGACTCATTTTACTTAAAAGCAATAATAGCACATTTTTTGAAGAGGCCCCAAATTATTCCAAAATTTTGAGATTTTTACACAGTTGCATTGGTAAATGGCTAGAAATAAAATGTGAAGGTTAAAGCTCGAAAATGTATATGTGTTGCAAATGAAGGAATTTTGTAATTAGAATAATAATATCAGAGATCTCGGATAATAATTAAACGGCTGGCTGGAAACAGCTTCCAGTGTGAAATAGCACCATGTATGTGTCTTAGCTCAGCCATTGTTGTTTTATTGGTCAGGCAAGTCAAGTTAGAGGCATTTTCTTTGAGGTGAACTATTTCACATGGAAGGAGATAAATTAGCATTTTACAGTTAGGCCATTAAGTACAATTGGGATCCCAATTCTAATTACAAAATCGCTGATTTTATGTATATACAACATTTTTAGGCACTCTCATTTCACAGGTATTTTACTGGACAATTACCAACTAACTCTGAAAAAATATCAAATTTTGAAATTGGGGGCGCTCTCAAATAATGTGCTGTTATTGCTTTAAGTACCATGAGCATACAATAAACACTACAACAATTCAATACTTCCCTTGTCTATTTTCTTGCACATTTGTACGCGTGGCCCGTCAAATCAAAAGGAATCAATTGTTGTATAAACATTTTGCTGCCATACAACGCTAACAAAGCTTCGCATACCTAAGTAAACCTTGCATACTTAGAAAATTCAAGGACATTGAAGGCATTTAGTCATCCTTTCTCTGGCATAGAAACTGCAGTTCAAAAAGCAATATCATTGTAGGCAGTTCAATTAAACAATAATGGACTAAAGGGTTCTTCTACTTTCACCAGTGCAGTAAAAATGGATGATAAACCATCTCCGATTCAACACAGCAGCAGCACACAGTGCCATTGTCAACTGTGTTTATGCATGTGTCGAGTCAAGATGTCCTTTTCATCATGTTTCACTTGAAAGTAATTTGCAAAAGATTAAAAATTTCTTTTCGTCTGATTTATCAGAGTGATATTCCCCTCACCATCGGCTGTGGTGCTAGCCAAGAAAGATATATTGTACTTCCCACAATGCATTGCTTCCAATGGAGATTTTTTGTACAGGTATCACGGTGAATCGTTAGAGATGAATATGCGAAAGTAACAGTACTGATCACAACTTGCCATTTAAGAATGTGTAGCATAGAAGTATAGAATTTATTGAAAACTCTTAAAAGCAAATATAGCAATTTTTGAGAGCGCCCCCCAATTTTCAAATGTTTGATATTTTGGCACAGTTAAACGTTGGTAATTGTCTAAGAAACTATACCTGCGACGAGAATGCAAGAAAGCTTATTTTATCATAAAATAAGCGATTTTTTGTAATTAGATTGGGATCCCAAATTGGACGTAACGGCAGACGCTTGAAATGCTACGTTTATGTCCGTCCATAATCAAATAGTGCCAACCCTCGAGAAAATATCCTCTACCTTGACTTGCCTGAACAATAAAAAACACCTATGGTGGCGAGACACGTACATGGCGCTCTTCCCGACTATTTCACATTGGAAGGCCGTTTTTCAGCAGCCGTTGAATTATTATCGGGATCCTCCGATATAATATACAAATTCCTTCGTTAATGAGACACAGACATTTTCGCGCTTAACATCACAGGTATAGTTTACTAGCCATTACCAATGCAAACCCGTTTAAAAATCTCAATTGTTTTGAATTGGGGGCTCTCTTCTCTCTTCAATAAATGTGCTAATATTTGCTTAATATGATATGCCAAAAGTTTGCCAAATCACAAGCAGGTGCAAATGTAGTTTTAGCGGCTGTCGTTTTTAGGGCTGCAAGTACATTTACCCGTTGATTTTAAGAGGAGATATGATTGGAACAAAAATCATGCATTGATAATTAGTGTCATTGCACAGTGCTTATGTATGGAGCGTACGCGGTGTTGTTTAGAACGTTCACAGACGTTGGATGCTTCATTTTATATGGCGGGTGTGTGCATTATTTTGTTTTGCAGCAAACATCACTGCAAATTGCAAAAATTTTTTGCAAACATTCTTTGGTTGCAAACATCACTGGCATTAGATTTTTTTTGAAAGTGCGTTCTGGCTGCGGTAATAACGTTTAGATTAGGTAATGACTGCCATATTTTCAGTTTTTTCTTCGTCAAACTGAGCGCGCGTGCATTGATTTTTTGGCCAATGCACCGAAGCTAAATATTCAGCCATTACCCCTCTAATCAATTTCCGATTTATCAGTTGTTGTAAAATATGACTATTTGTTTGGCTAATAGTACAGAGCCAAATAATACATTTCAGCATCTATTACAATTTGTTGCATAATTAGAATTCACATTAACTGTTTTTCCATACTCGTTTGTTTCATATAAACTGTCAATAACAAAGATCTTAAACAATCTATCTATTAAACATAAGCGATATATATACTTTTGGACATTTTGCAGATTGCCAAAACCAAGTCATGTTTTTTCCTGAATTTTTTTCGGGTTAACTTAGAAACTACTAACACTTTCATTATAATATATATACATTGCCTTGAATTACATGCTCATTACAAAACTATATGTCCCTCTGAACACCTGTGTTGCCTTCTTTCATACTTATTTAGCAACATTAAAGCTGCACAAAAAGGATTTTGAAAAAAAATTAACAATGACCCCAAGATGACTTCGCTTCATCAACTTGCTAAATTAACTTTTACCCAAGGATCATAAAGTTTCATAAAAATCCAACAAGCATGCTTGAGATATTACCAAATGTTGAGTTTAATGTCAATGATAAACTTAAATGGCCAATACATGACATTTAACTTTATATTCCCAAAGTATTCCTAACTAAGGATCAAATTACTCTAATCCTTCAAAATGCTTTTGATAAAACAGCTTTTGTAAAATATGTTTAAAACATGATTTGAAAATATTTGAACAATGACCCCTAAATGACCTCACTTTAGTTCCCATTGTAGATTAACCCCTATCCAAAAGTAATTGTCCAAGTTTCATCAAAATCCATCAGAGCACATGTGACAAATGGCCCCATGTTGACCTTTGCCCCACACTGACAGAAGGCCAGAGATGGCTACAGATAATCACAGTACACACTGTTAACCCTCGTGTCTTCCTGCTGTGGCAAGAGACACAAAAATAGGCTATTCCATTTACAACCCATACTCCCCCCCATGGAAGACTTAAGTTACTTAAAGACACTATCAGTGATTCACCCCGAAAGAGTCAAAATATTTGAAATTTGCAGGAATAACTTAAAATTGAAGGAGAAGTCAGTTAGGAATTTCTCATAATTGACTTTTTTCAACTGAACAGTTGCCAGAAAAGGAAGAAAATGGCATTGTTCAAAGTCTGACCCTCCATTCAATTATACGTGTTGAAGCAAGTGTCCGTACGGAGAGTAATGACTAAAACATCCGATTTTGTGCTTAGTAGGGTGCTTCTGATTTTATCATTTGCAGAGATGTTAGGGTTATCGTAATTGTTACCAGACATGCAAAAATCTGATTTTTTGATGATTTTTTGGTTTGGTTTATTTCCATTTGGTCTAATAGCCATTTGGTCTAACTTCAATTGGTCTAAACCCATATTGTCTAATACTAATTTGTCTAATAACCATTATGTCTAACATCCAATTTATCTAACAACCAAAATGTCCAATAGCCATTTGGTCTAATGCCAATCTAGTCTAATGCCCATTTTGTCTACTACCATTTGGTCTACTACCATTTGGTCTAATAACCACAAACACCATTTGGTCTAATATCCATCTTGTCTAATATCCATCTTGTCTAATATTCATTTGTCTAATATCCATTTGGTCTAATACCCAATTGGTCTAATATCCATTTGGTCTAATATCCATTTGGTCTAATATCCATTTGGTCTAATGTCCCCCTGGTTCAATATCTATTTGGTCTAATACCCATTTGGACGATTGACATTAGACCAAATGGATATTAGACCAAAAGGATATTACACCAAATGGGTATTAGACCAAATGGGCATTAGACCAAATGGGCATTAGACCAAATGGATATTAGACAAAATAAATATTAGACCAGATGGGTATTAGACCAATTGGCATTAGACCAAATCAGTTATAGACGATATGAATATTAGACGATATGAGATTTAGACCAGATGAATATGAGACTACATGGCTATTAGACTAAATGGTTATTAGCCTAAATGGTTATTAGACTAAATGGTATTAGACCAATTGGAGTTAGCCAAAATGGCCATTAGATCAAGTGGGATTAGACCAAATGGCAAGTCACCATTTTTTATTTTATACTTAAGCAAATCACTGATAGTGCCTTTAAAGGGGGACATCAAAGAAAAATACTATATTGTCTGTAATAAATCCCCCCTCTAATCAATGCCCCCTCCATTACAACTGTTGCATGGTAAAATGCGTTAAAAAGACCATTTTAGTGGCTTGGTATGCTATTTTCATAAGCTGTGGATGTAGCCATTGTTGAGCTTGTTCACACATTGCTCCTTTTGTGTGTGTCGAGCACCATGGTATTTCCAGACGTGCTGGCTGTGGTTTGCAATGGAAATATAATCAGCATGACTATAATAAAATGCCCCCTTTTTGAAAAATCTCACTCCCCGGGGCATTTATTACAGACAATATTATATTCACACATACTAATGAATTACATAGTACATCACTTCTACCATATTTTTAAATCAATAGTCCAGTTAGATCATTGGCATTTAAATACCACTACCCTTCTTTAAAGGCTGGAGAAACCCCAAAAGAAGCTTGGGTGAATGCAAGAATTCATGGTGTAATACTGCCATTGTCAGAAATTCCCATCAAACATACTATTATGCTAAGTCTTTAGTCAGTGGCTCTTGAAATGGTTCTTCAGGTGACACAGGCACTTGAAGAACCATTGTTACCCGAAGAACCATTGTCACCTCAAGAGCCACTGACCCAAAGAAAGATAAAAGTCATCTTAATACACACCAAAGTATCACATGGCAGCTATTACACTATGACCTTCTCAATTATACGATTCCAACATACTCAAATAAATGAACCCATACTAACATGACTTTCATGTATTTGAAATCTTCCTGATGTCCCATTATAATTCATTCATAAACATTTAGTATACGAGAACATGGAATATGACTAAATAATAATCTTGCATGATATACGTCATTGCACAGTTCATATGTTAATGAGCGTACATGCAACATGGATCAATTCATTCAAAGTGGGTGCATGTGATTTTCATCGGGTTCCATAGTTACTTCAGAATTTTAAAAAAACAGACATTAACCTCTAACTTCTGCAATCACCGGCCATACTCCTGTTCTGCCTCCACTGAGGTTATGTTTGACCAATTCTGCTTTACTCTGGCATGGCATTTTTGGATTGTGCCGCTTTTATTTGCATGTGTAGATGGCTGCATATCTCAAAATTGTCACAACCTAGCCTGATGCGGGTGTTTATTGGGACAGTCATATTTTTGGCGAGATCCCTCACTTGTTTCAAGGACAGCGCATGGCTCTCTTTCAACTCATTTTTAAAATATAACCAAAGAGAGACATTATGCTGGCCTTGAGAGGCAACCCCAACATAACCGTCTCAAAATTTGATAGGTGCCCTCATCAGGCCAGGATGTGACAATTACGGAAAGGGTGTATTGTGCAGGCGGTGGCGGCCAAGCCTCATTCATTATAGCAATTCACCAAAAATGTCAAAAGAAATTACAGCAATACGGAGTGCAAACCACAAACCAATTTGGGGGCTTTGATGTGGGTCGGTCATGGATGTTCCCATGACCTACATATGACCTCGTCCTCGGTCGTTATTAATACAAAAAAATTCAGAAATAACCCTTCCAGTGGAGTTGATTCTTCAACTCCAAGGACTTTGGAATAAGAAAATATTCCTTGACAACAACAAAATTCAGAATTTTAAGTCAAGATTTCGCTCTTACGTGATAAACCAATGCCGACGTCTGAAATTTTGATTTCTTGGCCGCCCTCCCCTGGTATTGTGCATGTTTCTAGGGTGGGAAAACTAAACATCTACAGTGACATCACCCTCGGCTTGAGTATATGTTACCATCCCCAATTTACTTTCCAAATACCCATGCTACACATACGCCCACACCCAAGCAAAGCTTTGAAAATGTAGCTTTTACACCTTTGATATATTTTCAATATAGGGATGCTTTCTACAGAAGACACCACACAGACCATTTGCACGATCCCCATAATGCATCTCGTATTGTGCCCATTTCCATCCGGGAAATTGTACCAGCCTCAAGTCGGCTAAAAACATACGGTTAGGAGCGTAATGAGAATACCAGAAAACTTACCCTATCTGTGACGTTGCACTATAGTTGTGTAATCGTCTGGCAGGTGACAAGTAGGGCAGTTACGATCGAAAATATCACTTTTTGTCGTGAATTTCAACACCAGTGCCTCAATTGTTTTTTGTTCCTTTGATATTCTTCTACATTTTTGTAAGATTAACTTCACGTGAAAAGGTAATTTGTATTGTAATTTTAGGCACTATTTCGGGGATCATGCAAATGGTCTATTCATCAATGCCTCGGTGTTAATAAGGTTGCCGGTTAGTAATTCTGGATTAAATTTATGCTTATTTTGTGGTTTGCATCTTTTCAGTGTCTTTTGTTATTTACACTTTCAGTTTCAGATTGGAATATTCTTTATTGACCCACATCTGGCAACATCTGGCCTATTTCTGATTACACTATTAGGCGTATCAGTGCATGGATGGCCTCAGGGGTGCAAAATTGAAGAGTGTGTTCCAATACTCACTCAGTCTAGTCTGACCTGTATGGAGAGTTTAGCCAAAATCAATCCAAGACGCATTCTTGTTAATGGTGAATATTAACACATTAACTCTTCCATTTCCCCCAAAAATCCCCCTTAGTCTCCAAACATCTCAGAATGGGCCGATTGAGTTTTGGAGAAAATGCTCTTCAACGTATCTGGATCAAGCCAATTAGGGTCAATTTTAGAGAGAGCTGATCATGGGTGCATAGCACTTTGTTTAATATCTCATGAACCAACCCAATGCATCATTCACACATTTCAAATGTCTTTTTTTCAATAATTATTATCAATACTCAGAGGGCCAAACTTTTCTTTTTTTGTCTTAATGGTTTTTTGTGTGTGTTTTTTTTTTGTTCGCTTCCAGAAGGCTGGACAAGAAAATGTTGCACTTTTCATATGGCTAACAAAAAAAAAGCATGTCAAAAAGATTACACTTTTCCCTTAAAACACGATTTGGCCCCCTAGGTACAACCTCATGCAATCACCTGTCAATGTGTAGTTTTCAACGCAACACGTCATATATGAATCATGACATATACCATTCGATTTCAAACACCACCATTCCTACTTAGAATTGAAGTCCCCGAGTGTCGAGAACCGTCAGATACTTGGGGTCAAACTTTGGCCAGAAGTCCTTATACAGGTCTGCCGCATGGGGTACGACTGGAGTCAGTAGGTGACGATTTATTTCATGGAATCTGCAAAGAAAAGGTCAACATTTTATGGTTTTATGAAGTTCCGTTTCCATAACAGACTTATGTGGTTTCACCTCAACATAAAACCAGCAGATTCGTAAATTTCACATGAGCACTAAATGACCTTTGACCTCACACTTGTTAATATCACACATATCACAGTACCCAGGTGTTAGAGTTCGGAAATACTATTGCAAAACCATGGAAGGACCTGCAAGAATTCACAATTTAACATTTTTTACACACACAGACAGACAGACACATTGCATTACACACAGGTATTTAGGACGCTATTCACAAGGTAACATAGCATTTACAAAATAATAACAGACTACTTAGAGAATAAATATGACTTAAGATTACTTTTGAACTAGCACTTTTAATTGACACTGGCTAGGAGTTCCAGGCCTTTGCAGCAAACAACACCAAAGCTACGATCACCGATGACAAGGTTTGTCCTTGGCACCACCAAACAGTTAATGTCCATTACTGATCGTAGGATGCTAATTTTATACTCCCTTGTCAAATTCATTTGGCAAGGAATATATTGTCCAGCTTATCTTATGAGAGTTTGGAATTGGAAATGTGATATTTCACTTGAAATCTGATGAAGATAAATTTTAAGGTGCAAAACCCCTTTGCTATTTTAAATGGCAAAATCTATCCAAATTCAGGGAATTTGTCACCAAATTCCAGAAAACCAACTGCAAGAATCTCCTGCTTATCTTGTGGAAGACACACTTGACATGGGCGTAGAACTGCCAACCTAACAGCAACAGCGAACTTCACAATGGCATCAACTTCCGGGTACTAGTCTGTTTTCAAAACCTTAACGGTAGGAGGGCGCGTCTCTTACGCATATCAACGGTTTAACAACACAGCTTGACTGAAGACTAAGCCTGGTCACGAATAATTTTTAGAAATCTATAATACCGTTTTTGAATTACCTATTTTGCAGCGGGGTTAATCCCCACTAACCCCGACTGATTTTTGAAGCCATAATTTTTTTTAAATTTATCATGATATTACAAGCCTCTTTTGAACAAGGTTTAAGTAGATGATTTTTTTTATTGTCCTTGGTGACCTGAGACTCTGCATAGTAAATGCAACGTCGCACAGTTCCACACAATTACCGTTTGGTGAAATCCCAATTCCCAAATTGAACAGGTCGTGTCCTACCCTACCCCCGCACTTTGAATATGCCCTAAATTCCAAACAAATTGCTGTACTTAGTCAAGACACTTTTTAGTGTTGAATTTTCCATCTGGATTTTAATTTGAGATGGTTTAAAGTGCCATCTAGATAAAGTTCTCCACATGGGGAGTTATGACTTCAAATGGAATAGCAGTGGCAGCACCAGGGGAAATGGCTCCCCCTAATAAACTCCTGGACAGAGTATAGGTTGTACAAGGGAGCTGAATTTGCACACTCTTATAATAAGAGCATTAATGGAACAATATCTCAACCACATTTCATTGGATGCTGTTATTTCTGTGGACAAAGAAGCATTTTGAGCATTTGCCATCAGATGAGCAACCTAAAATGACCCCTAGAAGACCTTTGTCCCATTTTTTTCAGAACACCCCATATAACTCACTCAATAAGGATTAATCTGAACAATTTTGGTGAATGGCCAGTTATTTCTGTGGCCAAAGAAGTCTTGAATATTTTTCAGCAATGACCTCCAATGACCCCTAATGAACATTTGACCTCTCATCTGACCCACTCCAATTTTGGTGATGGTCAGTTACTACTACTAATTGACTACTCTACGTTCTACTTCTTTGAACAAAGGAACATTTCAAGCATTTCTTTGCCAATGACCACAAATGACCCTAACTGAACTTTGGCATATTATCCATAAACACCTAATATGGCCCACTCCATAACAATCCTCCTGAAATTTGGTGAATATCCAAGTTATTGTTGTGGGCGAAGAAGTATTTAAGGTACTTTTTAACAGTGACCTCTAATGACCGATGACCTCTAATGATCCCTAGATGACCTTTGGTCTTTTTGATCCCTGAATACCCTTTTAAACTCACTCCATAAGGGTAATTCTGTGCAACTTTGATTAATAAGCAGTTGTTTCTGTGGACAAAGAATCCTTTTGAGTATTTTTCAGTGATGACCTCAAATGACCCTTTGACCTATTATCCATAAGCCCATCTTGATAGCTTGGGCCTGACATGTCAAGATAATGAATTTTTCTTTTGGCCATCTTGAGGTAAAGATAAGTTACCGCACAGATCAATTCATTGCCATTGCATCTGCTGACCTGAAAATAAACCCATGTCTGTATCCCTAGTCAAGATCAGAATTTGTTAGTAAATTTAATAACATTTCACAGAATTTTGCAAACATTTTGCTATTGTTACTCCAAAACATAATAGTCGGCCCCACAGCCACGTGCAACTGGGAAATGGTGTTCATTTTGTGTTTGGAGTTTTTTCTAGACTGATTTTTCCCGCTGAACACGATGGTGCCGGCCGATTTATTAAAAAACTTGCCCAAAACGTGCCCAAAGTGGTCCCCCGGGGGTCCCGGGGGAGGGGGTGGGGGAAAATCCTAACTTTGGTATACATTGACCGATTGTGGTATTTTTGGTGTCTATTTAGAGGTTTTTGGACGTGCTAAATTGATTGAGATAACTTTCAAAATCCTAAATGGCTGCCCTATGCTCAAATTTCAAAATGACTGCCGAAAAAGTGAATTTTATCACGTTTTGTACATCTTGACCAATAGTTGCATTTCTGGTGCCCATATTAATATTGTCGGGCATTACAAGGTCATTAAACTGACTTTTGAAATCCAAAATGGCTGCCACTTGACAAAATATCAAGATTCCAAATGGCTGCCATGTGCTGAATTTTGCAAATGGCCTTCAAAAACGGATTGCTATTACATTTCGTATGTATTTTAGCTATTGATGTATATTTTGTGCCTATTTATATTTGGTTTGGCACTACAAGGGGTTTTATACAAGTTTGGAAATCCAAGATGGCGTCTATTTTTCAAAAATGTGAAAATTCGAAATGGCTGCTATCTGTTGACTTTTACAGATTGTTTTAAAGAATGAATTTCCGTTACATTTGGTATATATTTGTTGTGTATCTCGGTATGTTTTTGGCAAGAACACATGGTTTAACCATCGCCCGACCGGGGGCCCCCCCCCCCCCCCAGCGGATGATTCCCTTTCGTACAAAAACGCAAACGAATATAATCTAAGGCTTTTATGTTATTGTAAGTTCATCCTTTGCGGTCATTTTAGCGAAATAATTGGAGGTACCACCTTCATGGAGGTCAGGGTGTCCCGTCAAAATCGGAAGGTGGGGATGGTTGCCACCTTCCTATACTTTACTGTGTAAAATGCCAAAAAATGGTACTAATGTTATGTATGATGGGACTGTAAGCAAAATACTGACAATATTACTTTTTGGAGTAATAACATGTGTATGCTTACTTTGGCACCCATCATTGCCAAACAAATACCAATTTTGCTTGCATGAATGGTGAAAATACTGACAATATTGTATTTTTTCTTACTTTTTGGAGTAATAACATGTGTATGCTTACTTTGGCACCCATCATTGCCAAATAAATACCAATTTTGCTTGCATGAATGGCGAAAATGGTCGAAAAACCTTTGGTTTTGGAGATTTGCTTACAAATAATGTTATAAATAAGACTATGACGTCATATTGATAAAACTTGATATATTTGTACTTTATTTGAAGAAAGGACATTTGTAGCTACACACTGATACCAAATAAGATGATGTTTGTCCCGTTATTACGGAAAACAAATCGGTCGTTAATGTAGTAGAAAAACCTTTGGTTGGACGAGGATTAAACAACTCAACAATTAAAAACGGCGGTCATATATCAAACTTGTCATAATATCATTCAAACAGTTTTATTGACATTAGATTTAGAGGTTAGCCACATTTGGTGTTTTTGTGTCTTTTGCAGTTTGGAGTACAAGGTGACGGAAATACTATTTTCTTGGCAAAGCTGCCATTATGCCAAAAATTTTAATTCCTGGCAAAAATAATTTGTTTGAAATATTCTGAGATATAATACATATGTGTACAGTACATAGATTAAATATGTATCGATAACTTCACCATATCAATGCATAAAATTATAGATCTTTAACACCTGAGAAATGAAAACACAAAAAACAATGCGAAATGAATGTGGCGCATATTTGCCAGGAGTCCCCTTTTATTTGCAATTCCAAATCAAGGTATTCCAAATATTTATCCATCCAAATTCAAGTTTCTTTCCAATTCCAAAAGCACTCAGCGACCAGTAATATTCTAAACCACTAAGGTTCCCACTCCTCAGCAATTTGCCAAAGAAGGTACCGCGGAATGAACATTCGAAGTTCTTGTTATAATCCTGACCAGTGTGACTAGTAATACGGTATACTAAGCCGCTGTGGTTCCCCAGCGATTTGCCAAAGAAGGTACCGACCCAATAATATAGCCTTATTTCACACTTGAAATCCCAATTAGATCCTGAATGGAATACATACAGATTTACAACTATACCCTAAAGCCACCAAACCCCAACAAGAATAGTCTTTTAACAAGAATAGTCTTTTAAAAAGACAACCATCGCTTAGCGAGGATGTTAGTACTTAATATGTTAGTGTAAATACTTGAGATCATAGGAAACCCTCTCGTATATTAGAGAGATGATATAACCACATGCAGTATGTATTTCAGGCATCAACCTTTAATTTTGAAATACCACTGGTTTGGAATACAGCCATATCCATTTCATAGATTTTCATTTCATCCTCTGTTATGATTGTGGGTAGTTTATCAATCAAATAGATTCTAAATATTTTAACCACAGTCCATTGCACCAAGATTACAAAATTCAAACTTACAGGAAACAGGTTTTAAAACATGCTTGTTGCTATAAGGCAATGAAGTATCAACTACTATGGCACAGTTCAATAGCTTTCATTCACAAGTGTTTTTAGAAAACACACCCCTGAGTGTTGTGTATAATATATGATACCTAGAATACACAAGTTCAGTTCATGTCAATGCATGTACAAGTACAACCCACTGAACTGTGCCCTTGGTTGATGAGCATATTGTAACTCATAGTGTGTGCTATCTGGGCATTGTACATATAATGGTACTCTCAAAACCATGGGTCATGTCATCCATTACATGTCAATGAACTGAGAAGTTATCCACTGTGATGGGTGCGCTGTCATCCAATCAAAAGTTT
>JAMKCH010037661.1:0-66319 GCA_023653785.1 Ophioderma brevispina | reverse complement strand
TAGATGGTTTAAAACTTAAAAATAAGAGTAAAAAATAGCAAATTATTAGATTTACCCTTTCCATCTCAGACTCACCTTCTTCATTGTCAAAATGCTTGGCTACACTCTTGGTCACTGTCCCCTATAAAAATAATAACAGTTCATCACTAATCAATATCATTATGACAGGAAACCAAACTACTCTTTTAGGACGACTACAAACTTGTATACTACTATGTAATTACAAAAGTGGAATCAGTAAACCATAAAAATAATATTAAAAAAAAAAGTCACAAATTTGGTCGTATTTTTTATTTACTCATGAAAATTTTGCTCTGGATCGGTACTTGGGGGGGGGGTTATTTCAATGTCCTATAATTGTGATAAAAAGGTTGTAGAGCTGCCTGGATTTTATGCTCAGTTTACAGAAGTGATTTCATACATCTAAAGCAATTTTTGGGGAAAACAAAACAATTACTGACATACATTATGTTGGTATTCAACACGTGTGATTTTACATAATGATAAGGAAAAAACAAGCGGGCATGATTGAGCATGTCCACTTGTTGTATTCTCCTTATCATCATCGTACAATAATTGTACTTACTTTAAACCACATGCATTATGTCTTCCTGAACAAGCTGTTCACGATCTGGAGCATTGCAATTTTTGCATGACACTGTTAAATAGGAACTATAAACAAAATGGAAAATTGTTTTGTAAAAGGTGTGTAACTGCATATTGTGTGTATGATTGAATTGAGGTCTGTCAAAGTTGGATCAAGTTTAGATCATCGTATGTGTAATGTTTTTCCATGTATGGGTTCACAAGTCAAAAAGTTAGGCAACTAAAGTCAATCAAAGACACAATGGGTCGGGGTAAAACACAATTGGCCCAAATCTTCAGCAAGACAAGGGGTTTTTCAAAGCAGTTCCGTTCCATAAAATTATTAAATTAACCATAACCCACCCGAGATCATTTTAACGAAAACATGCTGGATCCTATGAAACCATGCAGGTTACTTGAGGGTAAGCTGCTGAACCCTACAAAACCCTACAGAGCTTATTTTTTGTAGGGGTAATCTGCTGAATACTACAAAATCCTAAAAGCTATTGTCATAGACTATAGGGTCAAGCATCAGGGTTAGCTAAAACTGATATGCAATGCTTGGTTGTAGTCAATGACATGAGTATTGTATTTTCGCACATTGCTTAATGTACCACAGGGTAGGACTCTACACGTGGGACCTAATACTTGTACTATTAGTCATATGCCATGTAATAACGCCTCAGTACAATACCGTACATCAGCTCAGCGAAACCAATTGGTTCTAAAACTGGTCACAACTGGTCCAGACCGTGCATGCTACATCTGTGTACCTGGCTACAATACAATTGCACATTACATAATCAAGAGTTTCTATATGATAATAGGCAAAAACGTTACGTAATCTTTTAGAAATTCCTCGCTCGCATGTTTGTGCCGACCACAAAGAAACCTAGAGTATCACAATAGAAAGCAATGGCTGCCTCCGCTCATTCCACATACTGTGGGTGCCCCGCTTTTGTATATCACTACCGATTAGTGATACAAATTGATGTAATGTGTTATAGGTGACCAGGTGTAATGATAGTGCACCTGGATCATTGTGCTCAGGATACTCTTTTATTCTACACATGCAATGCGCCTTAGGTGAAAAGATGTCTTCATTGAGGCGGTTTATTTAAATCACAACGACTGACGTGTCATTTCATTCGTTGTTGGGGGGGGGGGGTTTTGGGGGGGGGCCATGGGTAGGACAAAATTGAACCACCCAATAGCACCCAACACCAACAACTGATATTTTTGGCCGGATTGTTTGTATCGATTGACATTATGTGGTGTATACAGGCACCCACACTAATAATTTATTTCCGTGGAATATTCAATGTCAGCGCCCAGCACGGACGACTGGTGTTGGAATGGGCTTCACCCCCTTGTACATAAATCCATTTATCTGGCCTGCATCCAGTATTGCGGATAAATGCATGACTGAAGTTGGCCAGTCCAGCCCCACTGTTTTCTTTATGTGACCTGGCCTTTAAAATGTTGTAGCTGGTCATTACCGTTCTAAACCAGTTATGACCAACAATGCTATACAGCATAGCCCTCCACAGTTTTCCAGATGCAATGTAACCAAGTTACACAAAATGAATAAATGTCGCCAGGCCGCAATGGGGGCCCTATACCGACATATTGGGATTTGCATCAAATTCTTCAAGTTTGTTTTATTTTAAACACAATATAATTCCATTTACTTATGTGAGAAATACTGTTTGGACATCGCCAATCGATAGATCCACATTTTGCAGTCATGTTCCATCTGGTCGTTGTTTCTGATAAAATTCTCCTGCATCATCATAAAATATGACTGTTAAACTGGTTCCCTTTTTATTTCATTTTTGGCATGAACAAATCATAAACACAATTTTTTGTTTGAAAGCCATTGGCACATCATACCCTACAATACATATCATCATCCTTAACACATTAGAAATCTAGGTTGATTACCCGGGTTTCGTGGTTTTCTCGAGTTTCATTGTTCTTGACCCCTGATGACCTTCTGCATGAACTTTGACCTCTGCATTTGTTCTGCATTTGGGTCAGTGGTCCTTCTGACCAAGTTTGGTGGCTAGACATCCCATGGAAATTGACCCCGTGAGTACCCCTGCCTGACCTTTGTCCTCAACATTGTTCTGGGTTCAGGAAATCTAATTGAGATTTCTGGAAATAATCATGATACACTGCAATATATACTAAATTGAAACTTACATTGTCCTTTGACCACTTGAAAGGTCCATGGCACAGTGTTAGGACGATCGGTATGAATTTGTCAACATCAGGAGCAGACCCTTACAAGAAAGAGTATGGAACATTACTGAAAAAGTTACAGCAATACTTATCACCAGGGTTTCATAGAATAGTAAAAGCATGTACAAGTTCATATCAGGTGGGGAAAGAGTGAAAATAAAATAATACAAATGGGAAGTGGGGTGAAGTGTCAGTGAGTAAGGTAAACCCATGTAGCATGTGTGGGAAGAGGGGAAAAGAAGGAAGAGAAAGGGGGGAGGAGAGAAAGGGAAAAAGGGAAAGGGGAAAGATTTTTGGGGATGATTCTGAAATGATATTCTGAGAGCAAACTCTGCAGATTCAGAAATAATAACAAATGCTCATCCTACAGGGTGACTTCCGTTCAATATCAGGGTGTACCAAGCAAAATGGAAGAACAAGGATTCAGTTTATGGGTGTCACCCCCTAAACATACAGTGATGATACACAATTTTTTGCACTTGTTAATCTAATAACAAAATTGCCACCAAGCCATGTACAAATTTTATCGGTAAAACTTCCATTAACAGATACAGGGTGGTCAAAATTACTGCAAGATTCCTTCTATTCTCCCTATATCTGGTACTGATAGACAGATTTTCATGAGTGAGATGTGTTACTAGATGTAAAATCGCAAAAGCAATCCAATTATGAAAGTTAGAAGAGAATTTGACAAAGCGTTTTCGTGAAAATGGTCTTTTTGATCAAAAATGGAGACCGAGGGCGCTTTTCAGATTTGTCGAAAACATTGTTGTTTTCTAGATTTTTAGTTTACTGAAGTAAAAAGGATCACAACCTAGACCTGCAGGATATTTACCTAATATCACGCTTTGTTTGTCCGTAAGCACCCATTTGTAGCATGGTGCTCCTCCGCCACATGCTACTCCGCCACATGATCCACCCTGACTTTTTACGCTTAACGAGTTACAGTAATTAGTACCAAACAAAATCAATTTTTTTGCTTCAGAAATTGGAAGTCCAATGTCCAAGGAAAAAAATAATACCAAAACAAGCTGCTGTCTCATAATAACAATTAACAAAACTACAAGCATTGTAAAAAAGTTTTGGGACCGAAGAATGCAACAAATCCTACCCTTTTTGGTGACCCAACTTATTTTTAAAAACATGGACCACCATCCAACAATAAGATTTTTCCTTCACCAATGCTACCTGAATAAAAAGTAGGAATGCAATTGCCAGTACTCACTCCATCACACTAAAACTAAGTAAAAAAGAAAAAAAACCCGTATTGGCAAAAAAAAAGGGAATTCAATAGTAACACAGAGAACCAGATGATCATATATGTATAACCACCCATTTATGTAGGCAGCATATCCCGAGTTGATGATGTTCAATATAACTTCTCTTCCGATCTCAAAATTCTCAAGGTTGTATTTGGGGTCCATTTGCTGTTAATGATCAATTAAAAAGGGAATGATAAAGCGTAAAAGTAGTTAATAAGAAAACTGCCAAGTCAAACATTTCATTTTTAAATATAGGTCTAGAAGGTTAAAAAATGACTTAAATACAAAACAAAAAACGCCTACTTCTAATATCACTAGAATCTTGTGTGAAGTATGTGCTTAAGATGGGACATGTACATGTTTCAAGTTAAGGAAAATTCGAACAAATAATTTTCAAACATGTACAAATCATGCCTAAATGTTTAATAAATCCATAAATGAGGAAACGCTAGGTTTAAGAATGTATTTACCAGGCCTACCGTCGGTTGCTTCCACTCGGGATAGGAACTACTAACTTTTGACCAATTAACAATAGACTTTCTTCAAAAAATATGGAGGATGACAAATTTTAATCCTTTTCTCGGCATATAGGATCCAAATCGCTCAAATGTGCATGTAGCCATGCAAACCTTACCTGCCCACAAAGGTGTAAAAGGCCTTCGAAGGATCCAAGGTGCTTCATCAACATCGATGCACATAGCGCAATGAATAATGCAGGGGTTGCAAGAAAGCAGCCAGTACAAATACTACACAGGTGTCGTCTGTTCCTGTAAATCAAGAAGTAAAAAAAACCATTTGAAGAGATGTAAAAACCAGAAAAAAAACATTTTCTTTTTGGCATTGGTGGTGGTGGGTGGGTGATGGAGAACTTTGAAGCACCTTGCACTTTGAGAAAGCTACTTTTGAAGCTCGATATATGGGATGATTAGTATTTATATACGGCTTTGATTTTGGTCCAGATGTAGATTAGACATGTATTAACAAATGATGTAAGTTTCACGTTGATGGGTAAATGTTGCCAAGGTCAAAGGTCACTTAGAATATTTTGGTATCATTTTGTATTTCTTTTACGGTGGGAAGCTCGGGGGGGACACCTACTGTACATTGGTCATTTTGTGAACAATGGTTCTGAAACCACAAGTTGGCAACCTGTTCAATGCCAATGGGGGGCACCAAATGGACATTGGCTCATTTGGTGAACAAGGTGGTTCTCGAAACCAAAGGTGTCACCTGCTTAAATGATCGGAATAGGGAAGGATTGCCACCTTTAAGGTTCCACACCACCAAATAACAAGTACTATTCTTTCACGTGCAAAGTGAGTGTTATAAAATTGCTGTTTTCTCCACTATGGAGGGACTCAGTACAGATACCATTTTCCCTGAAGACCAGAAGATACTCTGCAAACCATTCACAAAAAAACAGGTAGTTTACTCTCATTGTTCTCGAGTTACTGAGCTCCAAATATGTGGTGTGCTATGAACCCTGCATACGAGAGCTGTCAATCCACCGCGTTGTTTCCTAAAGATTTCTTATCAATGTTAGCTTTGTTGTTAAAATATTTAGGCGAGCGGTCAAGCTTCAAAAGTGCTTTAGTTTTCCGAGTTACCCCTCCCCTCGGTACAACAAACACAAACCTTTTTATTCCAAAAGGCCAATTATATAGGATTTATGAAACGAATGGTTGGGGTCAAAAAATTTGGTGGCCAGAAACGGTGTTTTTTGCCAAAAAACCCATTTTGGGCTAAATAAAGAAAAACATGATTTTTTAAATTTTAAAATCCAAAAGCACAAAATTCTGATACATAAGTACCTTTTGTTTTAGATCTAAGCCTTTTAAACATTGCATAAAAAAGGCAAAATTAATATTTTTGCTGCACAAAATGCAGTATAAGGAGTTATTTTTGGGGTAGACATGTAAACTTTTGGCTAAAATCAACAAAAATAGTAATTTTCCTGAACAATTGGACAAAAACCTCACAATTTGTATGTAGTAACATCATGATTTTCATCTATATATTCTGTAATTGTTGCAGTGTCCCATACAAAATGTGTTTTTATGCCATAAAAATGCCATTTTGGTTGAACAATTGAGAAAATGAAATAAAGTCAATAAAATGTCTTTTCGGGCCAAATACCTGAAAGATTAAACACTTAATTGTTACTTTTTTTGTAGCTATGTTGTAAATTGATTCATCACAAACCTAATTTGCTCACCAAAATTGTGACATGGAAATTTGTTAAGATTTCAATTTTTGGCCTAAAATAAGCAAAAATAATGAAAAAATCTTTTTTGCAAAGGAACGCTATTAATATTTGATATACAATGATACCTTATTTTTTCTGCACAGCTTACAAAATTTACATTCAGGCCTTTCCTTTTACATCCTGCAATTGGTGGAAGATTACCTAATTATAGTACCCAGTGGCCCGTTCCCCAACTTGTATAAAAATTCAAATTTCTTAGTAAGTCAAAATAAATGAATGTTTTAAATCCCGGGGGGAGCAGTCCTTCATCACAAGGGTACATCCGTGTTCCCCAAGAATCCACTGAAAAAGGGTAGTTTTTTCAGGACCAGGCACGTTACGTACGTAACGTGGAAAGGGTCTAAAATCACCCACAATCAATAAAAAGGGTTATGTTTTCTCAAATGAGGACTTACCATTTAGGTCCATATTCATTTCAGCATTAAAAAAAATAACAAGTGTGTTCCCGGAATCCGTACTTGGCCTCAATCTGGTGCTGCAAATGCCCTCAGTTTTCCAAAATTTTAACCCCTTCCGGTAACGAAACCAGACACATAATGTTTTTAGTATGAGAAATGACGGCTCCTTTGTGATTGCCTGATTATGGCTCTAGACGACAATTGTTCTATAGCACTTACCCATGAAACTGACAATGTTTAGCAAATAAAACTCATAACTTATTTAAATGTGAGTCATTCTAGGTTTTAATTTTCTTAAATAACGTGGACATAATGTGGTGGGTTCATAAATTGCGCGTATTCGGCATTTTTCAGGAAACTGCCTATTTATATCGCTGCGCTGCCAAATGCGGATAAGTGCCGAAAATAAAGTTCTCTAAATGCGAATTCTACCGGATCCTTCGACCCATAAAATTTTAAAACTAAATACCTCATCGAGGTTCCGCGAAAAACCCACCCCCCTTGCCGCTTAAGAACTCTCCATGAACACCTTTAATTTTATGATTAGTTCAAATAACCTTAAATGCAATGAACTATATTTTTACTGTTTATTATAATTACCGGCGATGCATTGCCGATATCATTTTAAAGTAACCACTTACACTAATCAAATTTTTTTTTTAAGTCAAATTTGCATGAGAAAAGTATTTCGAAGCAAACATTGACTTGGCTGGGTTTCGCGTTTCGCTCGCGCGCGAGAGAGAGAGAGAGCGGCACCCCTTCCCACGCCACTTACTATAATGAATTCTCTGTGACACTTTAAAAACCACCCCATCAAAGTCCTGTTTTAACTTTTTATAAGCCCATTTAACCAATACCTATATTTTTGCTATAGTGAATCACTTCAATTTCAAATTATGTCTATCAATTCGCATGAAAATGGAACGTTTGGAAAGTAAGATTGCTTGTAGCGCAATGGCCGCTCAGCATCCATATCGTCGACTTTTTTCGACTATCGTGGCCGCCGTCCTGTGAATGGTTGGATACTCCCTCTCAAAAGCATTGCCCTTTTAAATACCTTTCCTCGTATACATATCCTGGCTGAAAAGTTAACTTTCCCAGATATTTCGAATTACAACACCAGCACAGTACAATCCTCGTCTGGTGGCCAAAGATAGTTTTGGGTTGTACGTATAAGGGTAATAATATCATCTATTACTTGCTTAGGTAGGGAGAAAGACAATACTTGTTAAGGGTATGCAAAATTGCGCTACTGATACTTGTTAAGTGCCAAATTCCGATCAGTACTTGTTTAAGGGTAGCTAAGTGCGCTGCTGATACGTGTTTAGGTGGTAAAATGCAATGCTCCGAAAATACTATTTTTTTTGAGGCAAGGGGTGCTTTTTGTGATTGCTTGGAGACGGATGATACCCCCTTGTCATTGGGAACGGTGCCGCCCCCCCCCGGGTTTAAATGGCTCGAAAAATCAAAATGCATGAGGCCTACTGGTAAAACTAACTATGTTATATTTTTGGCCTTACCGCATTTGGTGTTGTTTTTTAAGTTTGTTCAAAATTTACCGTTTTTCTTGGTTTGTGAACTTGATCAAAAAAAAGTGGTCCAAGAATGCAATCAAAATATTTCCGTGTATGCATAGCTTTTAGCTTTTGTCGACTAAAAAAAAACATATCAAGCTCTTAGGTCTGTGCCTTTTGGAAGCTGAGACACACCAGTACATTTTTTTCCGTAAGAAGTTTTTTCACGTCTTTCCTGTTCATGATTGAACCAGGTCAATCACACTTTTTGAGTCAATTTCCTGAACCCAATTTTGATGCATTTCTTGTAGTGGCTGTGTCTGTATGTGTGTTGGCTGCTTGCCGCACACTTGGCATCCTTGCTATGGCCCTGTCCTTCTAGTTCGATTCGTTTTTTCCACAATTTATTAATTATTGTAAATGCTTACAATATGATGTAGCACATATATAAAGGCTTAATGGTCACACACATTTGAAAATGCTTATTAATTTTAACAAATTGCATTCACTTATTAGCTTTAATTTCTCAGTGTATCATCAAATTTACCATAGTGGGACTCAGTTTTATTCAGGTAGGGGTAAGAGAACATGGGTAGAAGCAGTTCACATAATGTAAGAGGGGAACAATAAGAAAAATGGAGGAAATTTCTGAGGACACTGAAAAGATGAATGGAGTAAAGTCTTCCACGCATAGTAATTGGTCCACTTATTTTTGCATTAATTAATACTTTTGTCAATTTTGGTGGACTTGAACATTGGTGTGTCTAATACAACATTTTATGAATGATTGATACAAATGCTGGTAAATTTGTACCCCGAGGAACAGACCTGTCCCTTTCATGTAGCATTATATCAGGAGTGTATGATTCGTAATCATAGGGCAGGTTTTTAAACTGGATTTCAGAAACAGAAAATGCCCATTTTTATCGGACATAACACCAATACCATAAATCTAAAAGAATTCCAATATTTTTAAATTTAGAATGAAATCTTCATAAAGTTTCCTTTTTTACATTTAAAGAAAGTCAATCTTCGACCTCCCTTTAAAGAGCAAATGTACATACTTCGTAAATTTCTTAGAGATTAAATCTTAGATTTATATTCAGTCTAATTTTTATTAGAAAATATCTAATCTTGAATTTGTCCTTAATAGCAATCCAATTAGATGTAATTTTTAATGCTATCTTCAGAATTAGAGAGTAACCTTTGCTCTGGATGAATCTTTTATTGTAAAAATGCCAACCCTTTTTCTCATATGACATCCTTCTAACTTAGTAAATGGGATTTGTAAGCAATCCCGAACATGAACGAATGATTAATTATCCAAACAAAATTCATCTTTGCAAAGACATATGACAAAACAAATACGAAAAGATGAAATATGAAAAAGGCAAAACCCTAAAAAAGCTCAAAAAGGCAAAAACCCCAGATTTTGCGAACGGATCGGAATAAGTTAGGGGTTTTTTATGCCCCGAAAAATAATAGTTTGTTTTTCTTTCTTGCCCCAAAAGGGGTTCAAATTTTCGGTAAAAAAAGTCCACTTTTGGCAATTATTTTGCAAAAGCTTACAAAACTTTTGAAAATCGCACAAGAGTTTTAGTTACTGTAAAACTCACACACAAAATCATGTGAAATCGTATGCGAACAAAATACGTACTGCCAGTAACAGACTGACCGTACTATAACACTTTTCTACTTCCACAGATTTTAAATCAGTTGGTACAATTTTATATCCTGTTACAGGCAGTGTTAATTGCCATTATAGTAATGTATGTGAGTTTTAACCTGGAGTCTATTCTGGGGTAAAGTGGGAAAATGCCCAAATTTGACAATTGTATTTAAAAAGTACTTTGCCATTATGTTGCAAAAAGCATACAACATGTGTAAAATCGCACAAGATTTTGTAAGATACGTAAAAATCACACAATATCCATAAAATCACCCAAATTCATGCTAAAAATCACAAAATCATCAAAATTTTGTAAACTCGCCAATGATTTTTCCTAAATTGCACAAATTAATGTGAATCGCTGTTATACACAAGGTTCTGTTACTCGCACACAATTCTGTAAATTAGCAACAGATTTCCATAACTCGCAATAAAGTAATATCCAATCGCATAAGATTGTAAAATTGCACAGATCCTAATCACATATAGGGATAACTGGTCCCCTTGAGAAATGAATACAAAAAGCTTGGAGGAAATTTGAGCTTGAATGAAATTTCACCAGATCATCTCAAAAGCGCATAAAAAAGTTTCAAAGAATCACGGTTGAAATACATTACTTTTCATAGACTTATCGCGATTACCACTTCTCCCCTTCCCAAGTGACATGGCTTTTTTTTAGCTGTTAGGTTATGACATATATGACATAGTGTTCTAAATCTACTTAGATAGGACTTGTTACACAGAATCTCAAAACATAATTTCTGCCCAGAAATGCAGTTTTGGACTAAATGGCCCATTTGTACATGTTACAAACATCATACCTAAACGGAATAGTAGGGTTTTCAAAAGCAAAATGATAAATAAAGTCCCATTCTAGAAGTTTGGGGAAGAAGTTTGAAGGTGTTTTCTTGTACTTTCAAGGGTGCCGAACAAGATTTTTTGGGTCCAACCTCTGGGAATGTGGGAACTCTCGCTAGAGGGCTTTTTCAAATGGCCGCCAAATTCCCAAAATGGCTATTAAAAAGAAGCTATAAAATAGCTATCTCAGAGTTAATATAAATCGATTTTTCCGGTATTTCTTAGCTACCAGTATTGTTCTGTTATTCCAATAATTAGAATTTATGATAAGTGTCCGTAATCTGGCGCTTTTTTTTTTCAATGGCCGGCCAAAATCCGTATCATAAGCCTTATTTGGGACGTTAATCAATTATAATGTTAATACAAGTATAAATCAAAGTGAAGATGTTTGAAGGTATTTTGTTTCATTTTCAATGGATGCTGAACAAATTATTCCGTCCAACGCTCTGAGAAAGGGGGCGCTTTTCAAAATGGCCGCCAAATTCCAAACTCTGATATTTAAGGTAGAAACAGCTATCTAAATCTAAATAAGAAATTTGGGGGATTTCTGAATGTTCCTATTAGATAATGAATTTAATTATTAGGATGTATGATAGGTACCTTTAGAGGCGCTTTTTTTCAAAATGGCGCGCCAAAATTCCAGAAAATTGAGATATTAAGAAAGCTATAAACAACATCTAAGAGTCTCCAAATAAATCAATTTTCGGTGTTTCTTAATGAATATTAATGTAATTATGCATACCCGATAGGATAATTTTAGTAAGTACCCCTGAGGGCGCTTTTTCAAACTGGCTTGCCAAATTCCACCAATACCTTTTGGCGGTGGTTTTCAATTATTATCAAATTCAAATAAAATTCACAGTGAATGTTGTTAAAGATGGTTTTTTTTTTTTATATTTTCAAGGATTCTGAACAAGATATTTTTAGGTCCACGTCTGTGAATGATAACTCTCAAATGCCGCCAAAATTCCAGGATGACAACTAAAGCTGAAAACAGTTACCTAATAAACAAATCACCCAATTAATTATTATAAAATACAAGTATAATCAAAGTGCAGATTTTGGAAGTATGTGTGTTATATTTTCAAGGATGCTAACAAGATATATTTGGTCCAACCGTCTGAGAAATCTTGGGAATCTCGATAGAGGGCGTTTTTTCAAATGGCCGCAACTCTCAAGAAAAGCGCATATTAATGAATATTTAATATGCCACTTCTGGTAATTTTGCCGGTCACTTTGAAAAATGCCTTCTATCGAGAGTTACCCCTATTCCAAAAGGTTGGCTTAAACAATCTTGTCGCATCCTTGAAAATGTAAACAATCTCATTAGGCTTATTCACTTTGATTTATATTTTGTATTTGATAATACTTGGGGAGGCTAATTGAAAACAGCCCCCAAAAAGCATTACTGGATTTTTGCAGCCCTTGTGAAACGCGCCCTCTAGGGGTACTTATTATAAAATATAATTATGGAATAGCATAATACATATACAGAATAGGATAAACACTTAAAATTCATAGAAGATTTCATTTTGACCCTTAAATTGCTGTTTTAACTTTAAACTATGCATTTTTGCCTCTTCCTGAATTTTTTTTGGCAGCTTTGGAAAAGCCCCTCAGCTGAGAAACAACTACATCATCATCAGCGCTTTTGTTGGTCTGTCCACTGTTTTGGACGAAAGCCTCAACATGTTCCATGCTGGAATTTTCGCTACCCTTCCAGCTGGCCTTTGCGGTGGAAGGACCTTGGTAACCTAAGACACCTATCATAAACCGATAATCATAACCCTAAATAGTATTACACCGGAAAACACATTAAGACATACCGCCAAAACTTATTTACTGAGTCTTTAGATTGCTGTTTCGGAATTAAAATATCCTTTCTGGGATTATTTGACTGCCATTTTGAAACGCCCTCTAACGGAGAGTTCTCCCACTCCACATTTCCCCAGAGGTTGGATCCAATAATTCTGATTCTTGATAACGGCCCCACAAAGGGTATTATGTGAATTTTGTGCCATTTTGAAAAAAAAAATCTTGTTCCGCATCCTTGAAAATATAAACAAATACCATCACACATCTTCACTTTGATTTAACTTGTATTTGTCAATAATGCAATTGATAACGGCCCCGCCAAAAGGCTATTATATGAATTTTGGTTGCATTTTGAAAAAACAACCCTCTAGGGTACTAGTCCATATATGTACAAATGCTAGAAGAGCGGAATACAATAATTTGCAATAAGACACACAAAATTGATTTGGTTTTGAATCTTAGATGGGCTGTTTTTTATCTTTAATATTTCATTTCCTGGAAGTTTTCAACAGCCATTTTATGAAACGGCAAACCACCCTCTAGGGGCATTTATCATTAAATCAAAGGGTGATTGCAATGACATCATTTGATTCTCAGATAGCTGTTAATATGCTAATTGCGGTTTTTCTGGAAATTTGGCGGCCATTTAAAAAAACACTGCCCCCTATCGAGATATCCCCAAATTTTCCTCAGAGGTGGAGAGCGCGGGCTAGCGGTTAGGGTAATTGCCTCTGCGCAAATTTACCATCAAATCCCGGGTTCGAATCCCCGGTGGGGTCGTGGCACTTGCTGGATTTTCGGGTACTAGCATTCTGGATTGATCTGGTATACCAACTATTGGATTAAATACAGAAACCACTCCCCTCCATGGTTCACTTGAATTGGGCAAATGGACCCTGACAGCATTCCCGTCCTTCGGAGGGACGTTAAGCCGGCGGTTCCGTGTACAGAGAGTAAGTGAAAAAAAAGAACTGTACATGTACATCGTTGTCAGTGTCGATAAGATAGGTAACCCCGGACTTTTGCCCAATCCCGGCCCCCAGCCTCGGAATAGCGGCCATTTAGGAGCGTCCGTCTCATGGATACACGCGGCTCCGATCAGTACACTAGCTGAATGGCCGCCAAAATTCCAGAAAATGGCATATTAAAGCTAAAAATAGCTATCTCAGAGTTAATATGAAATCGATTTTTCGGTATTTCTTAATGCTAATTATTGTGTAATGTTATTCCAATAATTATAATTTATGATAAGTGTCCGTAGAGGGCGCTTTTTTCAAAATGGCTGCCAAAATTCCGTATAATAGCCTTTTTGGGACCGTTATCAATTAATAGTTGAATACAAGTATAAATCAAAGTGAAGATGTTTGAAGGTATTTTGTTTACATTTCAAGGATGCTGAACAAGATTATTCCGATCCAACCTCTGAGAAAGTGGAGAACTCTCGCTAGGGGGCGCTTTTCAAAATGGCCGCCAAAATTCCAGAAATCTGTATATTTAAGGTAGAAACAGCTATCTGAGAATTTAAATGAAATAAATTTGGGGGTATTTCTGAATGCTCTCTATTATATAATGATATTTAATTAATTAGGATTTATGATAGGTACCTTTAGAGGGCGCTTTTTTCAAAATGGCCGCCAAATTTCCAGAAAATTGAATATTAAAGCTATAAACAGCCATCTAAGAGTCCAAATGAAATCAATTTTCGGTGTTTCTTAATGCTATTTATTGTATTATGCTATTCCGAATATTATAATTTATGATAAGTACCCCTAGAAGGCGCTTTTTTCAAAATGGCTGCCAAATTCCACATAATAGCCTTTTGGGAGCTGTTTTCAATTATTATCAAATTCAAATATAAATCAAAGTGAAGGTTTTTAAAGATTTGTTTTTTTATATTTTCAAGGATGCTGAACAAGATATTTTAGGTCCAACGTCTGTGAAATGTGAATAACTCTCAAAATGGCCGCCAAAATTCCAGGAATGACATACTAAAGCTGAAACCAGCTACCTAAGAGTAAAAAATAATACCAATTAATTATTATCAAATACAAGTATAAATCAAAGTGCAGATGTTTGGAAGTATTTGTTTATATTTTCAAGGATGCTAACAAGATATTTTGGTCCAACCTCTGAGAAATCTTGGGAAATCTCGATAGAGGGCGTTTTTCAAAATGGCCGCAAAAACTCCAGAAAAGCGCATATTAAAGTATATTTAATATGCCACTTCTGGAATTTTGCCGGTCACTTTGAAAAATGCCTTCTAGCGAGAGTTACCCATATTTCCAAAAGGTTGGACCTAAACAATCTTGTTCAGCATCCTTGAAAATGTAAACAATATCTTAAAGCTTATTCACTTTGATTGATATTTGTATTTGATAATACTTGGGGGGAGGGGGCTAATTGAAAACAGCCCCCAAAAGGCTATTACGTGGAATTTTGGTAGCCATTTTGAAAACGCGCCCTCTAGGGGTACTTATTATAAAATATAATTATTGGAATAGCATAATACATATACAATAATAGGATTAAACACTTAAAATTCAGAGAAGGATTTCATTTTGACCCTTAAATTGCTGTTTTACTTTTACTATGCCATTTTCTGGAATTTTTGGCAGCCATTTTGAAAAAGCACTCTCTGAGACTCATCATCATCAGCCTTTTTTTGTCTGTCCACTGTTGGACGAAAGCCTCAACATGTTTCCATGCTGGATTTCGGCCTACCCTTCCACGCTGGCCTAGTGCGGGTTGGAAGGGACCTTGATACCTAGAGACGACCTATCATAAACCCTAAATAGTATTACACAAGAAACAGCATTAAGACATACCCCAAAACTGATTTTATTCTGAGTCTTAGATTGCTGTTTCTAATTAAAATATACCTTTTTCTGGTATTTGGACTGCCATTTTTGAAAACGCCCTCTAACGAGAGTTCTCCACATTTCCCAGAGGTTGGATCAAAACAATCTTGTTCATTGATAACGGCCCCAAAAAGGGTATTATGTGGAATTTTGTTTGCCATTTTTGAAAAAAAAAATCTTGTTCAGCATCCTTGAAAATATAAACAAATACCATCAAACATCTTCACTTTGATTTATACTTGTATTTGTCAATAATGCATTGATAACGGCCCTCCAAAAGGCTATTATATGAAATTTTGAAAAAACAACCCTCTAGGGGTACTTATCATATTATTACAAATGCTAGAAGAGCGGAATACAATAATTTGCAATAAGACACACAAAATTGATTTGGTTTTGAATCTTACGATGGCTGTTTTATCTTTAATATGGGCATTTCCTGGAAGTTTTACAGCCATTTTGAAAAAGAACCTCTAGGGGCATTTATCATAAATCAATGTGATGAAAATGATTTCATTTGTTCTCATCTAGCTTTTAATATGCCATTAAATGCGGTCTTTATTTCAAATTTGGCGCATTTAAAAAAAACACTGCCTCTATCGAGATATCCCCACATTTCTCAGAGGTTGGAGAGAGCGGGCCCTAGCGTTAGGGGAATTGCCTATGCGCAATTTTACCATCAAACCTTCCCGGGATCGAATCCCGGTGGGGTAGTGGCACTTGCTGCGGAATTTATTCGGGTACTATCAATTCGGATTGATCTGTATACCAATATTGATAAAATACAGAATACAACTCTCCTCAATGGTTCCCTTGGAATTGGCAAATGGACCATGAAAGCATCCCGTCATTCGGATGGACGTTAAGCCGTCGGTCCGTGTACAGAGAGTCCCAAACTGTACATGTACATCGCAGTCAGGTGGTCGAATAAGAGTAGGTAAACCCCTGACTGTTCCCATTCGCCCCAGCCTCGAATCGCGGGCCTGTTAGGAGCGTCGTACATGGATACACGCGGCCCGAATCAGCTCAATCAGCTGAATAAATCCGGACACCACCACAAAGCTATTACCAATGACTTATGGATACGAGCCCACAAAGAGGTTGGACCAATAAAAAATCCTGTTTAGCATGCTTTGAGAAATATAACACAAATAACTTTATTTATACTTGCTATTTGATCATAGTATTATGATATCATGTGTACCCTAAGCTAGCTTTTTAGCTTTTTAAATGCCATTTCGGGCATTTGGCGGCCATTTTGAGAGTAAACCACATTTTCCATACGCTTGGACCAATAATCTTGTTCAGCATCCTTGAAAATACTTCTTTAAAAATCCTTTAAAAATCTTCGCTTTGATTTATATTTCGAATTGTTAATAATTGAAAACAGCCCCCCCCCCCGGCTATATATGGAATTTGGGCAGCATTTTGAAAAAGCGCCCTTTAGGGGTACTTATAATAAATTATAAATATTCGGAATAGTCGATAATACAATTAGATTAGCCATTAAGAAACACCACAATTGATTTCATTTTGTGGTCTTAGATGGGCTTTCACGCTTTAATATGCAATTTTTCTGGAATTTGGCGACATTTTGAAAAAGCGCTCTCTAAAGGTACCTCTAATCATTCATCCTCATTTTTAAATAATCATTACTAAAAGCGAGCATTTAGATTGATTTCATCTAGAATCTCAGATCGCTGTTCTTACCATAAATATACCGTTTTTGGAATTTGGCGGCCTTTTTGAACAAACCCCCTCTAGCCAGAGTTCCCCACATTCTCAGAGTTGGACCAAAATAATCTTGTTCAGCACCTGAATATGTAAACAAAATACATTAAAACATCTTCACTTTGATTTATACTTTTATGTCAACCATTATTAATGACCTAACGGTCCCAAAAAGGCTATAATACGGAATTTTGGTAGCCATTTTGAAAAACGGCCCTCTACGGGTTCTTATCATAAATTCTAATTATGGGAATAGCATTACACCAATAATTAGCATTAAGAAAATTACCCCCAAAATGATTTCAAATTAACTCTTAGATAGATGTTTTTTGCTTTAATATGACCATTTTCTGGAATTTTTGGGGCCATTTAAAAAAAAACGCCCTTTAGCGCGAGTTCCCCACATTTACCCAGGTTGACCCAAAAAAATCTTGTTCAGAATCCTTGAAAATACAAGAAAACAACTTCAAACCTTTCTTCCCCAAACTCTAGAATGGGACTTTAATTTGAACCTACAGATGCCAATGGTATTTCAAGGATTTCAGCTAAATTTAGAGCATTAAAACATGGGCTGTTTTCTGAATGTGTAGCTGAGGTTTAACTATTATTCGGGTTTAGAAACCTATTTGAGAAAAACGTATAATTTTCACCCAATTTCACAATAAACACATGATCTTAGGAGGTCGTAGAGAAATAGATAATGGCTTATATAAATAGGCATTTTCGAGCTAAAACGATTTTAAAGTAATCCACCCGAAATTAAGCGTAAACATAATTGAAATTTGCAGGAATGCTTATGAAAGTGAAGAATAAAGTCTGTAGAATATTCTAGGCGAAAATTTGATAGAAAACAACAGTGTCCAAAGATATTGATCTGCATCCATTTAGTGTTGTAGTAAGTGTTTGTGGTCCTTATTAGGTTGCTTTTTTCCTAGTAACTTATGGGGTATGATCGTAACTAAACTTATTACGCGAACATGCTAAACAATCTGATTTTTGACGATTTATTCGATTTTATGAGTTAGCAATTTTAGTTTTCTGGCTTTCTTAAAGACACTATCAAAAATCAGATTTGAAAAAGTGTTAAAAAAAAAAAAGGGACAGCAGTCCAGAACAGTCCGAATAGGTCAGTCCGATTTAGACCCTAGGTAACCCCTGAATGACCTTGACTGCCTCAGTGTTACCCTACGTAGGACCGCTTGTCTCCATGTACAAGCAAACCAACTATACAAAGAGGTGGATTACGAAAGTTTGACAAACACGGACGGACACGCAGACACGCGGAAGATGCCGACATAAGGTCTTCCCGTGGCATGGACGAACTACTAAAATGATATAAAATTTTGTAAGTGCATCTGTCTTACTCACTCAAACTATTATTAATATAAAACTGGGTATTTAATACTGAGACACTCCATAAGCTTACAGGACGTACAAAATAGGTGGAAAAAGGAAATTTTTGAATAATTTTGCCATTTTTAAAAAAATTACATTGTTTTTTAATCACACTAAAATACCTTGCTTTTTCTTTCCTGACCCTGCTTGTGTAAAACAGTGAAAATCAAATTACAAGACGAGATAGTCATTACCACATCCCAATTTTAGTGATTAGATCGGTGTGTAGTTTTCCCGTTTTTCAATTTTAACCAAAACAGGGATTCCTTTGCATTTTGGCCTAAAATACACTTGCTAAAACGTTTTAAGCTATCCCGACGATAGATGAAATATAGATATATAAAAACAATGATTGCTTATTACGTAAAATGTGGTGCTTTTGTCTATTTTCTTATAGAAAATCCCTAATTTTCCTTAATTTTAGCCAAAAAATGACCTTTTATCCCCCAAAAACAGCCAATTAATCTTTTACCCAAGAATTACGCAATATTATAGTTTCATGCAATATAAAATAACGATCTATGATTAACAAAATACAACCACATCAGATCTAGTGTTTTGGCTTAAAAATTAAAAAATCATGATTTCTTAATTTTTAGACCCAAAATAGAGTGTTTTGGCAAAAACAGAACCCCTGCCACCAATTTTTTTACCACAACCATCATTTTCGTACATTCTACATTATTATCATTCGAAAAAAGTGGTTGTATTTGTTGTACCGAGGGGAGGGGTGTTCCCGACCAATTGCAGTCCTGACGCTCCCTATTGCACAACAACCTGAAGTGAATTGTTTTCTACCAAAACATGCTAGCAACAACACCGTTATACAAATTTCAATAAAAAAAACATTTCATTGATCAGGTCTTGAATAATAAATATCTCCTAGCTCTCCGGAGTAAAAAGGACGCTGGCACATTCCATTGGCCTGTAGGACTTTGCCCGGGGACCTCACTGAAAGGGTCTCCAACTTTTGGATTATACTAGTGTAAGCCTATATGAGACTTTGAGGACGACTTGATTCGATGCACGCTTTTTTCCATTTAAATCTCGCCGCGAACGAAAAACAACTAAAGTGGCTCAATTATGTCACGTTTTTAATCACGCATCATGTTCATAGGGGAATAGAAGATTTTGCATCAATTTGGATATGTTCAATCGTAACGTATTTCACGTGAACTTTA
Organism: Ophioderma brevispina; assembly: GCA_023653785.1. NCBI lineage: Eukaryota > Metazoa > Echinodermata > Ophiuroidea > Amphilepidida > Ophiodermatidae > Ophioderma > Ophioderma brevispina. Next base: position 46,543 of record JAMKCH010037661.1, on the reverse strand, counting down.
ATTTTTTCGCTGAGCCTGAATGTGTACCACTGTAACACTTCGAAACTGTAAAAGGAAGTAGTTGTTAGACTAGGAAACGGTTCGATAAACGTTACCTTGAACATTATACAGCGGCGTTATAATGCTGTTGACTGAAACCTGGTAAAAGTGTTTGGTTAAATTTTTGTTATGTTAAAAATGAACAAACAGTTCAATTCAGACAGACAATATTATCGTTTTTAACTTTGTTAAACATGACTGGAATGATGATCTGACTTAAAAGTTTAAACGTTTTTATAGATTCATAACAGTTAGGTAAAACAATTTCAGTTTATGTATAGCATTAACTGTTTAAAATACATTAAAAACAAAGGTCTAGTTACTATCCGCGATATGTTTTGTTGTCCAAGGAGTGTGTTGCAGCTCAATTTCCAAGAGCATAATCATGACATGAAGCAAGAATATAATCACGGCCAGGAATCGTGCCCCCATGAATGTTTGGGCCATAGGGTGTGAGGAGAGAGGCCGGTCGTGTTGTTATCGATTTTTGATTTATTTACATCTTCTCTGGTTTTACTGGTCCAGACGTTTAGACTATCTTCTGGTTCGATATTAAATTGCTAGATGATAGTAGCTTTGCATTGTGGAATGGATTTGATTTAGATTACCAGTGATTTTTCTTAATGTTTTTTTTTTTTTTCATATTTGATCCCTGTGAATGTAATGGTACATTCTTTTGATTTTTGGGCTATCTATACGGTATGGTCGGGCGTGGGACGCATCTGGGAACACTTGGTATGGGTTTGGGACGCTGGATTATTTAGGGGTTTTCAAGAACTTTTTGTTTTGTTCTTTTTTTCTTCTTTGCATCCGATGGTGGGAATGGTTAGTTTTGATGTTTTTGTTTTGTTTTGAATTGTTGCATATGGCTTGTTGGGTTATTTTGAATGTTTGACAGATTTTGAAATTATTGTTTTGGAGGAATGCGGACCCACCCTTGGCAGGCACGCGATGGTCCATCTAAGTCTGCAAATGTCAAATAAAATAATCATGAAAGCCAATCACTTTTGGGTAGTGTAACGTGGAGCGTGACCTGTTGAAAAATAATGTTACGAATGAGGACTTGCTCTTTTGAACCTATTGAATATTTACACAGATGATATAGTACAATGTAGTCCAAATCGCGTCCTTTTCATCTTCATTTTATGAATATTCGTGATTTAAAGTGGACGTCTGTATCTATCGGCACCGATCTAAAATTATCTTCCTAGTACAATTTATCTGCCTTGTGAGATTTCGAAGATGAAGATGATTTAAAAGCTTTGTGCATGACATGAAGCCTATCAACCCCTTCAACTTTCGTCAAATTTCTTGACCCTGTTCCAGGCCCGCCCTGAGTGCCGGGGTAGAATGCTCACACTGTTAAGTCGTCTCTTTGCATATAATTATTTATGCTCTTACCTTTGCGATGTTGATGTACCAACGCACCTGTTTTAGAAGGGGTGGTCTTTTATACTGGAAATATGTTGCCAAATGTATGATTTTATAGGCCGTTAATTATAGCATAAAAAAGAAAATATAAGACACAAACAGTATATATATAAGGTTTTGTGGCCATTAAAAATTCAAAATATGTCATTTTCAAAACCAAAATGGTTGATAAGGTCGCACATACTTGACCGTCCCTTTTTTACTAATTGGTGTTAGACTTACGAGTGAACCAAACCTTAGCTGAGGGGACATGATTTTGCCAACCTCCTTCACTTTCGATACTGGTGAGAAACTTATTTGATTCAGATTTGCAGAGAAAAGAAAAATGAAAATTGTTAATAATTTTACATGTGGCACAAACCTGGGGACCTGGGTAGAAAGAAATTGTGATGATAAACTGGAAATCTCGGCGTACGTACGTACGTAATCGTTTTAAAACGGGGAATCCCAAGGCTGAGTGACGTAATTAATCATGCAAATGAACACCAGGGTTCGATTGTAGTGTAGTGAGCAAAGGGGGAGGGTCTCAGAGCTTCCCCATTACTTCGATCAAGCGAGTTTGTATTGACAATTTAGACCATAGCTGATTCTAAGGCTTTTAGTTTGATGTTCTAGTTGTCTATTTTACGATGACGAGATACCCTTGAGTTTTTAATGTTAGAAAATCGAACTCGTATATTTCTGGACCTCCCCAATGACTTGAGGCCTTTGCTGTTTCATCCAGTGAGACCTAAATAAAAATCATTGCACCGCAATTCAGTGATACATGTGATCCAGTGTCACAACGTTCATGCCGTAAATAAGAGTATTATACAGATTAGATTAACCCCCATTTGATTTTTGCTTTATTGTTTTTTTTTTTCATATTTGTCCCTGTTAATGTAATGGTACAATTCTTTTGATTTGGCTATCTTTACCGGTATGGTCGAGCGTGGGACGCACCTGGGAACCCTTGGTATGGGTTTGGGGACGCTTTTTATTTTAATTTTAAGGGGTTTACAGAAACTGTTTTTGGTTTTTGTCTTAATTTTTCTTTTTTCATTTCTTTTTTGCATACCTATTTTTTTTTCCCTTTTATTTTTTTCACTTTTTTTATAAAATAATTGAGTTCCTTTTTTTTTTCCTTTTTTTTCCTCTGTCTTTTTGTGTTTTCTTTTGTTCCTTTCGTTTTACCTATTTTTGTCCTTCTTTCTTTTTTTGGATGAATTCGGACCCACCTCTTTGAAGTTCGATGGTCCATCTACCCGTCTCCAACATGTCAATAAACTAATTCATGAAAACAATCACTTTGGGTAGTTCATCGGGGGTTTTTACCTGTTGAAAAAAGAATGTACAATAATGACTTGCTCTTTATTCCGCCTCTTGAATATTTAACAGATGATGTACAATGTAGTCCAAATCGCGTCTTTCATCTTTCATTTTAATGCATATTCGTGATTTAAAGTGGAATCTCTGTACTTAGTCGGCACCCGCTAAAAGTAATCTTCCAATTGCATTTAATAAATCTTATAAGAATCTGCCTTTGTTTGATATTTTCCGAATATGAAGATTGATTTGAAAGCCTTTGTGCATGAACAATGATTCCTATCCAACACCCATTTCAACTTTCGTCAACAGTTCTTGACCCTGGTTCCGGCCCCGCCCTGCGTGCGGGGCTGGAATGTCACACACCCACCTGTTAGTTCGTCTCCTTTGCATATTATTTATTTATGCTTCTTACCTTTGCGATGTTGATTGTACCCAACGCACCTGTTTTAGAAGGGGTGCTCTTTACCAAAAAAAAAAAACAAAAAACAAAAACAAAAAAAAAAAATTACGAAAAAAAACAAAAACACAAACACAACGAAAAAAAGAACAAAAAACTGGAAATATTTTGCCAATATTATTTTTCCTAAATCCTTAATGAATAGCCATAAAAAGAAAATATCAAGATTCAGAACTCGTATATATACAGTTTTTGTGGGGATAAAAATTCAACTTAGTCCATTTTCAAAACAAAATTGGCATAATGTCGCACATTACTTGACCGCCCTTTTTTTGCCTAATTGGTGTTAGAACTTGCGAGTGGAACCCAAACCCTTAGCCCGAAGGGGACATGATTTTTTGCACCTTCCCTTCACTTTGATACCTGGGTTTGAGAACTTCTGATCAAATTTGCATAAAAAGAAAATGAACAATTTGTTACTATTTTAAAAACCAATTTGGCACAACTGGGGGACCCTGTATAAAGCAAATTGTGAGAATAAACTGGAAACTCCCCTCGGCGAATCGTAAAACGGGGAATCCCCAGGCTGGTGACGTAATTAATCATGCAAATGAAAAACATCCAGGGTCCGATTTTGTAGTGTATGACGAAAGGGGGAGGGTCGTCAGAGCTTCCCATTCCTGTCTGATCAGAGAGAGGTGTATTGACAATAGAACATAATCCTGATTTAAGGCGTTTAGTTTTATTTTCTAGTTTTCTTTTTTTAACGATGACGAAGATCCCTTTGAATTTTTTTAATGTTAGAAATCGAACTTCGTTTATATCCAGTTTATATATTGTTTTTCATCCAGTGATGACCTAATTTAAAGGCTGACTCATAGATTCAGAATATAATTTTTAATATTTTAATTAAAAATAGTCAACTCGAATTAAAGATAGTCACCTAGAAATGCGTCAATTCCAAGTTTGAGATGAATTCGCATTTTCGTTTTGATTCAAGTAACATTTAATGTGTATATAACAGTCCCATAGGATACTTGTGTTATAACAAAATTTCCAATCCGGAATTTTTAAACAAAGATGTGATTTTTCTATATGAAGGACTTCGATTGAGCTTAAGCTTTTTTCCACAGTATTAGTAATATGGCAAGCATCTGGTACATGCAAAAAAACACAATTTGTTTGAAAATTGAGGGCGCCCTCTCGGAAATCTCTGACTTCCCGCGGCCTTTAAATAGCACACCGCATCTCAAGTGATACCTGGTTCTACCCAGTGCCAACTGGTTCATGCCGTAAAAAATAAGAGTCCTTATAAAGATTATATATCAGCCAGATCGCCCATGATCATGGGAAAGTCCCCATAACTTTTCCGCGCGCGTGGAATACTAAGCCCATTTGATGTCGACTACCATGTATAGAGGTAAGTGCATTTGACGGGTAAAAAACTCGATTGCGAAGATCGCCATGCCATGGGCTTGCTTTGGTCCCAACTTGAATACATCCAATATCATTTTAATATCCCTATTCTCTTTCAAATCAACCCACGTTAATTCCAGTCTGATAACCCTAGCACGTAATCGTAACTACGATAGATTTTTTCCAATTTATTTGCTTTGTTTTGTTGTTGTCCATTCATGAACATGGCTTTTAACATGGTTACTCTCCTGGACAAGGCACGGCCGGGGCGTGGCTTTATATGATGCTGAGAACTCTAATAGGGCGATTATGGCCCGTCATCATGCGGTGGGAAATGTTTATCCTGTGACAAAACGGATTTCCGAACTAAAAAATTGGGGTCCCATTTTTAGTAGCTTCACAACAATTCCGATTTTGAGTTAATTTTTAATTACTGTAAGCTTTCTCACCGCATTTCTTTCATTGTCCCTGTCTGGGGTTGCACAGGTTCATCTGTTAATTCCCGTTCCCAATAAAATGGGGCGATCCGAGAGGGATACAAACATCAAAATGGCAATGACTGACGCCACAAATTCACAAAAAATTATTTTTGACCTACTTTTGTCATTGGCCCTGACTAATTAAACCCAACCGAAATTTGGAAACCCGAACCATAGCCCCTACATAAGTTCTTTTGCACCATCCATGCATATTTGGGAAAATGAAATTGAATCTAGCGGAAAATATACGGTGATTATTTAAACAATGGCATGGATTTAATCAAATTTAGATTTTTTTGGCGTTTCGTAAGTTTGTCTTTATTATCATAATTACTTAGAACCATTAGGTTCCAAAGTTTCTCAATTCAGTGGGCACATTGTCCGGCACATGGTGTCTGGTATTTTATTATGCATTGTTAAGGGTATGTTATGATAATAAACGTGATTGCCTATATGCCTAATTATAATAATTTGCGCCATATTCTTTCACGATTTTTGTGAATAAACTCCCAAATTCTTATTTTCTTTCTGTTATGTGTAGAAATTAATGGCTTTACTTAGTCGCATTTCTGTGTGGCGGACTAATTATCCAGCTACTAGCTTGAGCCATTAAAGAATTAATGATATCGGCATCAATTTGAATTGAACGTCGCTGAGCCCACCCTGTATTTTCTATGTTCCGCCCTGGACAAGGGCACCCACTCTCAAAAGGCTTGTTTCCAGGCTTGTGTTCATCGTTTATTACTCATTTTGTTATGATGAGAGGAAGGGTAGAAGTATGAAAAGCTATCCCCCTATTCCCGTAAATTATTGTAACGTAAGAGTGGAAGAAAATGGGGGCTACAAGATACGTGTGGAGGCCCTTCTCCCCTAGCTGCCATGCGTAATTAAATCATGCGTAATTAAATTCTGTATTAAGAAATTACGAACCCGTTTACCCCCCGACTCATTGTAACAGTAAACGTCCACTGTCAATTGAGAAAAAAAATACTTGCGATTTGTTTCCGGAAAATACACTGCGATTATTCTGGCAACCAATTGGCAACAGGAATAAGACATAATGATTTCTAGTAGACTTTAAGGTCCCTGGCTCGATCGCTAATAGCCTCATCCCCCAGAAGCCCAATTTTATAAACCACATTAAGAACCGGAAGTGGTTGAAAATTTTGGTACCAGAATAAAGCTACTATTTTTCTCATTTACCCGTCGAACAGCAGTATTAAAGAAATCCTTTAATATTTCTTTCAGTGCTATTACATCCTTCTGGTTTGTACCAACGCTCATTTCTATGTCATCCACCCACTATAAACACTAAATTAGTGGATGAGCCAGAACATCGTAACGAGTGACGGAAATCGGCAATATTGGCATGGTTCTGAACATAGGTTTTTCTTGCGGATTGGTTTTAATTTGGTGAAGGTTAATATGGGATGCGGAATGAGGTCTGGAGGGTTAGTCCCGTGAAAGCTGGGTTTAACTCTCCCGAATTAAAGACGAGCTATCATTGATTTGAAAAATATGTGAAATTTGCGGATAGCTTAAAGTGAAGGATAAGTCCGTTAGAATCTCCTAGACTCATACAGGAATCCTGCTTCCTTCAATCCGATGTTGAGTAACAATTGCATTGTCTTTAGGCAGATGCAGAACTCGACCTCCCGCATACATATATCTTCCCACACTATATATATTTCATTTCGATCACCCTGTTTGACGACACCCCGCAGACGCCCGCCCCTTTTCCCCTTCCTCCCCCACTCCCTCTTCGTGTTGAACGGAGTGGGGGTAAGTAGGTAGGATGAATTATGCAGTGTGTGGACAGAGTTGATGGATGAAGTGTTGAAATTGGGGGGGGAGGTGATTAGTGAGTAAGGGGGTGCGAGTAGTGTCAGAGTAGCGTGGGGGGTAGGTGTAAGGTAAGGTGGTGGGGGGTGTTTTAAAGTGGGGTCTAGGGGGGTTGGGGGGGTTGTGTTCCTCTTTTTCGTCTGGGTTTCGACAGTGCGGTAACGGTTAAGATTTAGCCCCTTAATGTTGTCGAATTTTTGGTCAATTTAGCTACTATTGTATCCCCCCCCTGAACCTTGTGTAAAATCTGTAAATGTCCATTTTATTCTTTTACGTACGTCCCCCTGGGGCTGTCAGTTTTGGGTTTTGTCATTTTCGTTGCGAAGTCCGGTAGTTAAGGACTTTAACCATTACCTTGAACTTGCGTCGGGTTTGTCAACATACCAACCCGCATAATTTCACCCCTAGACTGACTAGCGTAGGCCGTGGCACTGCCGCCCACGGTTCATATCAATAGTCTTATTTCCCACTACTATCTTTATATTTGTTAGGTATATTTAATATATTTTTCAACGTGTATATATTTTATTACATCTTTTGTGAGAATTGTAAATTTGAAATGGACCGACACGCCTTTGGTTTTCGAATTCAGATTGCGTCCGGTTTGTTTCCTTTTATAATTTATGAACAACCATACTTCCCACAATGAGCGTACACTTGTGGGTTTTACTACCTAGTTTTTCCTAACTGCTTTCCTGCCAGCCCTTATGTTTTCAACGAGTATGGCCCTTTGATTAAAGGAGTTGTAGGATTTGTTGGAAATGCTTTTTATATAAATTTCCTATCTAAACTTAGTAAATTTGTATTCGGGTAACCCCGCCTTGGTGCGTGCCAGGCCGGGTTGTTTCCCCTTTATAGGCCCCACGGCTGTAACGTGATGTTCCGAACCGAGTCGCCGTCCGGGCCCCACACCCATGCTGATGCCCCCTGGGGTCCTACGCGGGTCGAATAGTGCCGCCGTGGCGATCGTTCTCGGTTTTTGCCCTGGTTCGCTCTGAGTTGGCCGGGGTATATCCTTGGGGTTTTCGTCCCTTCGGTAAAACTTGGACGGTAGGGATCTTGACCGGTAATGAGCGGAAGCTCCTCCGCTGATGTAGCGGAGGTTCCACCCGCCGTTACCAGGCTTTGGGTCCTGGTTTGTCTTGTCAGTCTCCCGCGCCTCAGGGGTGCGCGTTTTGGACTGATAGGATACTGGCGCGTGGTAGCCGTCTTCGTTACCCACCGATCACAATACCCCCGCTATAGTTCCCATCGCCGTTACAGGGAGTTCCTCCGCTTCTGTATCTGGGGTTACCCGCCGTTTATAGGGTTTCACACCCGCCCGGGTCGTGTCAGTCGCCCCCGTTCCCCAGGGGTGCGTAGACTTGCCTTGGATACGATGCGTGTGGTCCAACCGGTTTCGGACCCTACCGTTTACGGAGATCACCGCTATTGTGTTTCCCCTTCAACCAAGGTGGTTGTGTCCCCTTCTATTGGTCCGCTACGGCCGACGCGTTGCCCCCGGGGCAGCGTCCACCGGTGGCGGTTCCCGCTGCTAGCACCGCCGTGCTTCAGCGAAACCACCCCCGTCCGACCGTCGGGCCCCCTCTTCCTCATATCTATATGGCGATTTTACGGGCTTTTACTGCGCTGGTCCCCCTCCGATGCCTTTTGCCTTTCATCCCATCACCCGGTGATTCGTCTGCGGCGCTTTGACCGGGCCGAATCTCCTCGTGCCCTGGGCCATGTCTGTAATCCGATTAGCCCAAAACAAGGACATTCACTGAAGGGATTTGCCGTCGATTTTCCGAGACAATACCTACTGCTTGGACGGGGTGGTTTTCTTCTTCAGCGATATTGGGCCATGCTTCGCCTGTTTAGTACGGCCGAATTTATCCTGGCTCCATTAACGCTGGCCCCTCCACTCATACGAACCGGTACTCAAGATGCGCATGGGGGAGGCACGGGATACCGTCCCCTCTCCCCCTTTCTTTCCTTTCTTCCTTCTTGGTGTTGGGCATTTTCAGCGAGGCGGGGCTGGCGCTATGAGTTCGGCCGTCCCCTCTTCGCTGGTCACCCCCGGTGGCCTCAATCCCTTCCGGGGTTTTAGAAGCGTGGAGATGAGGTCTTCCCTCCTCGAACGAACCCTCGGTTTGATGGGCCTTTGCTAATTTCTCAGTAGAAATTATGTTACAAACGACCGTTTATCACGGGGGTTAAGGTTCGAGAGATTTGCGGCGTTTTTAGCCCTACGCATTGTCCCGGTTTTCTTTACGGGTGATTTGTGCCTTTACTGCGCTGGTCTCCACCCTGATGGCCCTCGGTCCCTGCAGCAGGGAATTTTCGGCTGAGCAGGAATCATTTCCGTTTTCCATTTTATGATGTCGGTCCATTGCTAAAAATCCTCTTTCAAGGGGATTAGCGATACAATAGACCCAATTCATCTCAGAATTTACGAATCGATACGCCAGACAATTGCCTATTCACAGGGAGTTGAATACCGTTCTTTAGGGATCAACGGGCTCTGTGAACCGGGCACTGACCGTAGCTCGCTGCCTGTTGTTGGTGGGATCCAGTCCCCCCGCGGCATCTCTGTCGCGCAGTATACCCGCCCTTGCATGCCGTGAAGCCCGACCGCGTGGATTGGCTTTGGCGGGAAAAGGGGGGGGGGGTGCGCAACGGGATGCCATGCCGTTTTAGTAACGGGATGTCGTCTTTGGCCTTTTGGCCACTATTTTTGTTTCTGCCTCTCCCTCTGGGGTTGCCTATCGGGTCCGTATTGGCTATTTCGTCGCATGTGTCACCCTGGTTTTTCGATCATTCTTAAACGGGTTGAGTCGGTGTTACCCCACCGACCTCTCTGTTCAATGTTCATCACGGTATACTGGACTCCCTGCTTACTCCACTCCAGCGACCGTTGACAATCGGTGATCGGCGCTGGAGTATGCTGTAAGGTGACATTTGTGGAGATTGTCTTAGTTATTCTTGCAGTATACACCCCCAACCCTCGTTTGTCCCTGTTTCGGGGCCCGCGGGTTGTAGGCCGGAGGTTGCGGTGTGAACTACTTTGCGGCACACCGTTGTATGCTGTATTTTTAATTACCTGGTGTCGTGTCCGTTCATGACTTTTTCCTTTTTACTAATAATCGTCGCATACATATAGGACAGTCATCCCACGGGCTTTTAAGCCCCTACTACCGGTATTCCCTCTGGTTTCTTGCGATGGAGATAGAGGGTAAAAAATTTAAGTAAAGTGGGAGTAGGAGGTGTGATTGGGAGTCTTTTTTTCTTTTCGTTTTCTTTTTGCTTCTTACGTCCGCTTGTTTTGTTCTTGTTCTGTGGGGGGGGGAGATGTCCATTCACGTCCTGTCCTCCGTAGATCGGTCCGTCCTCCCAGGTCCCTTACGGGATTCGGGCGATGGGAGCATCGTTTCATCTACCCGATGGATACTGGCCTTGTTAAGCCGTGTTCCGCGTTTGTTACACTAGGACAATCCAGTGGGTGTGATGATTCGTTGCGGGGAACTGAACCCATTCGCCGGGACGGTGCACCCCCCTCTGGGTGTCGTCCTCGCTGGCCTGGCGGCGCTTGGGCTCGCCAAGCGTCCTTGGACAGCAGGCGTTCCTGGGTAAGTTCCTACCACACCGGGACGCTCGGGATAGCCTTCCACCTTCACTGTGTTAGCGGCTTCCCGTAGCTCATGGGTGGCCGTCATATCCTTTTTATGAATCCACCTTTTTTGGATTTCCAACTTTCGTTAGTTGTCTCTCCGTTGTGGGACTCGACTTCCTCCATTCAAACCGGTTCTTCGGGCGGCTTACGTCTTTATTAGCGTTTTGCATCCTCTTTAGATAGTCGCACGGTTGTCTTCCGTGCTCAGACCCCTCCTGGGTCCGAGTGTTTGGATGCGGTGTTTGAATAAAAACAACAACCGCCATCCGATCTTTTGATCCAGCCCTAGGGGTTGTTCCACCGTTTTTGGGGGGATTGATGTCTCCCGCCCCCTCCCCTTCTTCCGGGGCGTGGGCGTACGGGTTTTTTATCCTGCTACTTACCGTCCTGCTTCCTTTGTTTTCTGTCCTTTTGGTAGGACTAAAAATTGGAATCACTTATTGCTATGGTCTTGAATTCATGTCGATGGCTCTTTGGATTCAATTCTTTTTAGCAATAAATCGGCGGTCTTTCGCCGGCGTTTCCCGACGATATGTATCAGTATTTTCCGGGACGGGAGCTGTTCTGGCCTCCTTCACCTTTTTTTTTGTACGCTTTTATTCATTACTTCTTCATCGTGGTTGACTCGAAGTTCGGATAAGTCTTCGCCCCTTTTGGGGCGATGATCCGTGATGGAACGATTGGGCGATTTAATTCCGTCATTGCCCTAATTGTGTGGTCGGATTCGCCTAAAAAATCCGCCGTATAACTATCCAAATTCCCATCATGTCAAATCGCTTCTGAGCGCTTTTCGATCGAGGTTTGGGTAACCGCTCGCCATCTTGGCTATGGATACCCTAGATGACATTGAGAACGATTATATTAATTTCGTCTTTTTTGCTTAAGTTCTTTTTCGGACGACTCGGCCATGTCTACCGCCCCTGCTATTTTTCTATTCCGGAAGTGTGCAGGATGCGGTCGGCGTTTAATCTCTACTAAGCGGTGTGGTCACGCGCCGCCGAGCCTCTCGCTCGTTAGGCTTTGTGCCCGATCCCCCCGCAGGGTCTTTTTATTCCTCACCGCTATAGCAAGGGTTTCTCAGCTCCATTATAGGCATCATCAACACCGGCCACTACCGCGGCGGTTTTTTGTTGCCTTTATTTTTGAAATGACGGTGCAACCTCCTCAATCTCTCCGGCCTGGGGGATGGATTGACTGTGGGTTGATAATGATTCTTTGCATTTTCCAAATGACATGGACTTTATTATTTTTTTATCACTTGTGCCCTTTCAATTAATTATATATATTGTTGAAAGGGGGTATCACTCTCCAATCTATCTTGTCTGGATTGGTTTGCCTCTGACATGGAGGTTGTGATTATACTATACTATTCTATACTTATTTTCCCTCTATGTTCGGATTGATCTTAAGTCTTCCCGCCAGATGCAGATTTTCTGGCAATGGTGGGATAGACATTATTTTATCAATACCTTTCAATGTTTATATATAGTAATCTTTTCCACTCTTGTCTTGCATCGTGCTGCAGACTGTAGTTATTACAAAATCCTCTCATCCTTTTTATAAGGTGAGAGAAATCTTTTTGGGGTGTCCTTGGGGGGCGGTTTCGTTTCACACGTATTCTTATTCGGTGATGTTCCAGCCTGCTAGGATATTATGAGTTTGCCTACGGGCCAAGCGGGATTACTCTTTATCCTTGAGCAATTCCTATTTGCAACTTGCACTTGTTTTGCTCTAAGGTCCAGCTGGGACTCTTTATCCCACTTAGGGTTTTTTTTTTCCTCTTTGTCATGCCTAATTGGGGATTTCCCCATATCGCCAGGTTTCCCGTCCCCCCTTAGTCATTCGTATGATAGGGAATGCTGTTGGGGCCTATGCATTCGGTGCCACTGCCCTTTTAATCGGCGATATTTCCTTGACTTATAGAGTTTTTTTCGGAAATCCTTTAATTCTCTTACTCCGCCTGGCGGCCGCCCTCATCCGTTGTTTTAGGTAGGCCTTGGAGTAAATGTTGGAGCTGGGTTTCTGGTGATCGGGTCTCTCTCCAACCCTTTTTTCTTCTGGGGAGAATTCCTTTGTCAGCACCCGTGCAAACGTTTACTTACTGGTCATTCGTTTGAGGTGGGTCCACGTCCTCAGGGCGACATCGAGTAGTCCTTTTCTGATGCTTTTTTTTCTTTCATATGAATAGGCATAGTATGACTATTGGATGGTGTTTCCCCCGGGATGGGGTCAATCTTCTGGCGGGCCTTTTTTCCATTCTTTGTTTGGATCCTTGATACACTTGGGGTTACTGTACTATACTGAAGCTTAATCCCCCGGGGTAGGCTTCGGTCTAGAATGTTGAATCGGAGTGGCTTGGTTTGTCGGCCTCGCAAATTCTCCTTCTGTTTTTTTTTTTTTCCGCTCCCTCTGCACCTCGCCTTGCCCTTGGGGCTCAAGTAGTGGGATATGGTGGGCTGACTGCATTAGGTAACAGTTTAAGATGACTCAAGTCCTCCGGTCCTTGCGCTGTGCGGGTTTTTTCCTTTCGCATAGTACTACTGTGGCCTATCGATGGTTCTGAAGGATTTTGGGCTCTTTTCAAGCCCTCCTCAGTCTCCGCTTACCTGCGGTGCCCCTTCCTCTCGGCCAGTCATATGGCCCATAGTTGTGGCGATTGGTTCTCATTCTCGAGCTGCTCTGAATCCTTGTAGACCCTCATACTTGTGAGTAAAAAACTCCTCAGTTAATATATGCGCCGTGGTGGTTGTGGCACGAGGGGGTTCCCTGGTTTTCGTTTGACGCCTCCTCTAGGTACGTCGCTTATCTGGCCAGTTTTTTCTTGCAGAGCCACTCTTTCAGGGGCTCAGCAATTATTCTCCTTAGTAAGTGGTGTGGCCTTATGTTTCATGCTATTTTGTATTGGCATGTGATCTTGCGCTGCTCTTACTGCCTTCTGAAGTGCTTGCAATCCATATTCATACTCATTTCGAATTAACGCAATCCAGGTGTGACGTTTTGCACATCCCCCTGCACCGCCTCCCTAGTACATGTGGGCTAATCTGGCGATGTTTAATGCAATTTGTTTACTCACATCGGATTGAAGGTAATAATTTCCTTTTATAGTCATGTAAGAACAGTGGTGTTCTAATGACTGTAAGGAGCTTGCTTACCTCCTCCGATGTTGATTCCGGCCCCGTTCCCGCCCCCTGCAGGATGTTTATCTTGATCTTGTCCCGAGATGGTAAGACGAAAAGAGGAAGAGGATTGTGGGTATGACGTCACTTGGGGGGTTCTTTCAACAGGGTGATCGAAATGACTATATATTATGTGATTTAAATATTATTTAATGGGAGGTTTTCTGCATCTGCACCTGCAACGGCCTACAGACCATGCCATTTGTTACACAATCAACATCGGAGAAGTAAGCAAGCTTCCCCTTACGAGTCATTAGCACACCACTGTTCTTACATAGTTGCCTTTTCCCACCTGTAAGCTACAGGTAGCTCGTAGAATGACAGAAAAAGGCAGAAAACCGGTAATGTTTTTCCAAGATACGATTCCCTTTCAATTACGTGTTGTCATTGAGTGTCCGTTTCGGACAATAATGACTAAAATTCTCCGCATTCTGTCCTTTACTAGGTTGCTACTGGTCTATCATTTTGCAGGGTATGCTAGATACCGTACTTGTTCCAATACAACATGCAAAAATCCTTATTTTTGACTGAGTTTTTGAACTTGCTCAGTGTAAGCAAATCACTGGATATTGTCTTTTTAACACCCTTTACTTGTGCCGGCGCAATAAAAACTCGACCATACCAACCGATTCTCCCGGTTCTGCTAGCAATCTCCTGATTTTTGGTTTTTAAGGGAAAGAAATAAATATAGAACATTTAAGGAAAAGAGGAAAATATCTTTTTTCAAGTGAATTAAGAACATAGATTTGAAGAATTTTCAATTGATAATTCTGTTACACTGGTTGCCCGACATAATTTTTTCTTTTCTTCGCCGATTTTCGGATGTTTCACTCTCCCATTAAGATTTGAATTTAAAAACCATTTAACTGCGGTATGCTAAATGTCTTCTGAGGTAGGTCTATTTAACTTACTACTTCCGCAATGGTGCAAATGATATACCAACAAACAATTCATTGTTGTATTAGTAGCTGTTTTTGTTTTGCAGTCTCTTTCAGCTCAAAGTTTAGGCTTGATACTTTTCATGTACATAAAAAATAACTCTAAGAATGGATCTCAAATATGTTCTATGAACAGTTTCCTTAATGTGGGCTGGTCAGCACGGCGGATCTCTGTTCCATTTTTTTCTGGAAAGCTGTATTTTATGTCAGCTCTCAATCTCAGTGATGCAGTTAATACGTGCATAGGTAGCTTAGTTTTTCAGTTATGAAAGCCTTTTTAAAGTTTTTAACTTAAAGTTTTTAATGGGCCACCTGTACTTAAACAATAATTCTCGATGTGGACTGTGTCATAGACTGACAGTTTTTCTACATGGGGACTGTCAGATGGCAGAACCCCACTTTTTCAGGAGTAGTTATTCGAAGAGCTCTCTCATATGCAGTTTGTATGTTGGATGGGTCAGCTTTTAAATTATGGATCCTCCAAAATTTAGGACTTCCTTCTCCTTTTTCATGTATATAAAGAAAAAAATCAACGGACCTTAGTTTTCTCTACTGACAGTTCCCTTAATGGGGCTGTCGGGACAAAGCGTAGCTAGCTTGCCATTTTTGCCGGAAAAAGTTGTATTTAAAAGGCTCTAATCTCCCTTTGCAGTCCCATATATGTACATAGGTAGCTTAGTTTTTAAATTATGAGGAGCTTTTTAAAATTTATTCTTTTAGACAGTTAAAACCTTTTCAATGCCAATTTCTTGGTCAAAAAATACTGATTTTTGATACTGAAAGCTTAGAGGCTGGACTCAGAGATTTTGAGAATTTTTTTTTTGTGTGCAAGTAATTAGAAATAGTGAACCAGAACTAAAGATAGCCACCCAACATGGCCCCATTCCAAATTTTTGAAATGAATCATGAATCCGATTTTTCGTTTTTGATGTTAAGTAAACATTAATGTATAGTATACAGTCCCATAGGGATACTGGGTTTAAAATAAAAATTCCGGATCCGGAATTTTAAACAAAACTCTGATTTCCATATGAACGATATCGATTTGAGCTTAGCTTTTTCACACAGTGCTTACTATAATGGACAAGCATTATGTTAAATGCAAAAGTTGATTTGTTTGAAAAATGAGGGCGCCCTCCTCAGAAATCTCTGAGTCCAGCCTTAGGGTTCCCAAAGTTACTCAAAAAGAACCACTGACCCATGACTTAATGTGGGAATATACCAGATTGACCTTTGATGACCCCCTCATTTGACCTGTGACCCAATTTCATTAAAATCATTTTCATTCACATTTCATTCGATCCCAATGGCAAAACTGTGCCAAGAACGAATAACCTTCAGATTTTTGCAGTTGTTTTGACCTGACGACCCCTATGACTTCAACAAAACCTAACAAAATAAGACAGTCACATCGTACGTCACTTCTTTTGTTGCCTGCAAATTCCATTTCCTGCGAATCGTTATGGCCATATAGGCAAGAGAGTATTAATAAATAAACAAAATGTGTAAAGGGGTAAATTTCCTGGGGAACAAGCTGGAAAAAATGTCAGAACTTGGGTGGCAGAAAATTGTGTCTAGAATAATATACGAAAAGTCCCCAAAAATCCCTTTGTTGCTTTTCATAAATAAGGACGGGGCAAAGTTTGTACAGGGGTAAAATTACGAAATTTTCAATTGTCTTAAATGTTTTCCAACATTTTTGTCATTCCCAAGGATAAAAAAACGTATAAGTTTGCCCCCTATGGCTTTTAAGTTTAATAACTATATGTAAAAAGGCTCAGGTCATCTGGGGGTAAATTTTCCAGAATGTCGGATGCTTCTGAAAGATGTGTCATATTCTATCACTAGTTGTACATGAACACCAAAGAAAAAATATTTAAACGGTGATGGTCCATTACTTGCAAATTACAGGCCAACTGTGATGGGGTTCTACAGGCCTATGGGTGTCACTGCTTTTTCTGCTCTTATATGTCAATATGAATCCATGTAGGTGATTTTAATTAACATTTTCTGTTTTATATGACTCTACGAGCAATTTGGAATCTGTTTCAACAATGAAATTGGATCATCTGAAATATTTACCCCCAGGATGAGCTTGAATGATTTAGAGGTCTGTAGTTTACTTAACTACCGTGGTAAATAGGGCACACCTATATTTTTAATTGATCCTTGGGGACATACCAAAGGTTGGAACACATTTACGGACAATTCTAATCTTTTGTAATTTTACCTCCCTGTACAAACTTTTTTGCCCCCTTATTTCTGAAAAAAGGCACAAAGAGGGATTTAGGGAACTTTTAAGTATGTTATTCCTAGACCATTTCCTGCACCGAAACCCTGAACATTTTCAGCTTGTTCCCCAGAAATTTCCCACGTTTAAAACCAAAATTCCTTTGGCCTAATAAGTAAGTAAAAACACTCTTAACAGATACAATTGCCCAGTTTGTAAAAGTCAGGCCGACCTAGTTAAAGATACCAGGACCTAACCTGTTTACAAACATTGAAATTGCCTGTTAACAACGGGTCTATTCAGCATCAACAAAAACTGAACCACTCGTCAAGCTTCGTCTCCACACCCTTGCGTTTATCCCCACTTGACACCCTTGGACTTAACTGACCCCTAATTACCTTATCATGACCTTTAAATATTTCGCATCAATCAATCCCACCCTAAGAATCAATCCTTACAAACAAAGCATCACCATCTAACTTCTTGACCTTGAATGGACACAATGGCCTCATACTGATCATACAAACAATCAACCCTACTATAACATCCCCCAAAGTTTCAATTTCCATAAAAAACCATTTTTTTTTTTCCCATTAGGTTCACTTTCAACATAAAATGACCACAACGACCTTATAAAAGTAAAAGAAGTGGCATAAAACATACAAACCTTAGTAAGACCTCCGCATCATTGATGCTCTCGTTAAAGATCCTTCAGCAGCTTTTATAAACCCTTTGCGATTAGCCCCTACAAATGAACATGAAAATACACTTTCGGTATTCCCAGCCCACCACGCGGCGGGGTTGGGGATCTTCATTTTTGTGTCGCCTGCCCTAATAGGCAGGAAGACACATAGGGATACACTTTGTCCACTGTAGTTTCTGTTTTGGTTGTAGTGTTGTTGAATGTCTGTTTGTGAAAAGGGTTAACATATGCTTGTACTCTCCTCATTACTTTGATGGATTTAAACCACACTTGGGTCACACGGTGTAAACTGCCATCCCCCTTGTTTGATGAGGTCAAAGGTACCATGACAAGTCAAAGGTTATGTGAGGCAAGTTGTTTCAAAATAGGCCTGACCTGTAAATTGACCTCATTTGAAAAGTGAAGTTGTCAATTAGAACCAAACTGAATCAAAGGTGCAATCTTGGTAGTCCCCTCATTTGTTTGATGAGGTCAAAGTCACTCACATTATTACCAAGGTCAAAGGTCATGTGAGGTCCAAAGTTGTTAAAATAGGCTGACAATGTAAAATTGACCTCATTTGAAGTTGAAACCAAACTTTGGGTCCAGGGCAACATGGGCATCCCCCACTTTTTTGATGAGGTCAAAGGTCACCTGCCAGGTCCAAAGGTCCATGCCAAGTCAAAGGTCACACTCCAAGTCAAAGGCCATGTGAGAGGTCATTGTAAAATAGCTGAAACTTGTAAAATTGCCTCATGAAAAGTTGAAGTTCAATAGAACCAAACTTGAATCATAGGTCAAAGTGTGCATTCCATCATTTGTTGATGCGGTCAAAGGTCCACATCCACAGGTCCAAGGTCAGTTGAGGTCATTTGTAAAATAGGCTGAAAATGTAAAATTGACCTCATTTGAAAAGTTGAAACCAAACTTGGGTCACAGGTGCAACATGGCATCCCCCACTTGTTGATGAGGTCAAAGGTCACATGCCAAGGTCAAAGGTCACATGCCAAGGTCAAAGGTCACATGCCAAGGTCAAAGGTCATGTGAGGTCAGTTGTAAAATAGGCTGAAACTGTAAAATTGGCCTCATTTGAAAAGTTGAAGTTCAATTAGAACCAAACTTGAATCATAGGTGCAATATGGGATCCCTCATTTGTTGATGAGGTCAAAGGTCACATACAAAGGTCAAAGGTCATGTGAGGTCAAGTTGTAAAATAGGCTGAAAATGTAAAATTGACCTCATTTGAAAAGTTGAAACCAAACTGGGTCACAGGTGCAACATGGCATCCTCCACTTGTTGATGAGGTCAAAGGTCACATGCCAAGGCCAAATGTCATGTGAGGTCAAGTTGTAAAATAGGCTGAAACTGTAAAATTGGCCTCATTTGAAAAGTTGAAGTTCAATTAGAACTAAACTTGAATCATAGGTGCAATATGGGATCCCTCATTTGTTGATGAGGTCAAAGGTCACATACCAAGGTCAAAGGTCATGTTAGGCTATCATTCACTAACCGCGACGGCAGGCGACACAAGCGGTCCGAGGACCGATGTATTTTTGGCTTACGAAGTAAGTCTATAAGAGAGTGCTGGGTGATAGATCAATATGTTCATCAAACTTTATTTCCCATTACTCCACAGTATGAAAACAAAACAGTTATATGGAGGAGTTGAGCAAAAGGTCTATAGGGCCCAAAACACTCACCCCCCTTGGAATACATTAACACGCAAGAAACAGGGCATAACTATCAAGAAACGCACAGAAAGTGTTACACTTGTAACACTTGTAACACATTTCTGGTTAGACTAAAATCATAGTCGATACTCTTGGTTCACTGTAGTTGTCTGCGACTCTTTGCATGCATTGTTAGTAAGGTCCTACCAAGAAACGGAACCATTTTTTGGCACAAGGTCATATAGATATACAACCCGCAATGTGCTTATTGTGGCTTGGATTTTTTAATGTTTTTTGGTAGAGTTACCCTGACACCTGAGTTCTTTCATATAGCAATGCCAGTAATTTTTACACTACGTATAGGTAGTGCATAACATGATTTTGTCACACATGAGTATGTTACCTCTTAAATTTAAAAAAAGAAAAAACCTAAAAACTAAAAAATTATTCTTTTTTTTTCCTTGAATGCACTTCATTATTTTTAATGAACTATTTGTATGTGTAAACATTTGTGTTGTGTGTGTGTGTGTTGTTTGCATATGTGCTTGTGTTTGTCAAATTGAATTAAATGTTAAGGGTAAAAAATGTGGTACAATAAAAATTAAAAAATGTTTCAAAATGTGGTAAGACACAAAACATTAAATGTACAGGTTTGGGGGGGGGGGGGGGGTTCTCAATTGGAAAGTATTGTTAGTCCACTTAGAGGTCCCTCATTTTCAGGCTCTTTTCATGTCCAGGACCCCATTTTATGACCATTTCCAGAGACCCTACTTTGCATGTCCAAAGCCACATTCTAAACCAAATTTTCTTCCAAACCCTCAAAAGTACTGGGAATTGAGGGAGATCGCAGCTTATTTTCTTAAATTTTCTGACAACCTAGTTTCAGAGACCACCAATTTTTTGGGCCTCAAATCAGCCCCCCACCCCCCCCCCCCCCGGGACAACAGGTTTGTATAGTCGATTCCGCGTTGAATTACGTTTGTCCGCCTGGATTTTGACCTATTCAATTCAGTCGGGAGGGGAAAATAAAGAATTCAATGCAACGTGCCACACCTGGATTTATTTTGGAGGACCACTCCGTTCATATAACCACTCAAACCTGCCACTAATAATACAATTTCATTCATGTATGGAACGCACATAGTGTATTTCAGGCCTTGACATTCCTCACAATAACCTGATTAACAGAAGTCCCTGCGCTATTGAATTTTTCCCCTCTGCAAAAATGGTACGGGGTCACATATTAGATGAAATCGAGTATAAGAAAGCCAAAGCCAAATTGAAAAAAAAGACCAAAAGTTGCAGAGATCCTGTACTGACAAAATTTTGTAAGTACTTTGGTTTGACAGCTCAGTTGATAATACTTGTTTTGACATGTGGGACAGTTTCCCTTGATTAATGGTTTGATTTGGTGGTGAGTTGTTGGCTGACAGGAAGGGTAATGTCTATGTAAATGCAATTTAGCTTTATAACATAGATCGGTTTAATAACTGCTGACATTCTGACCATATATATCAGGTCCAACAAAGATGTAGTTTTACTTCTCCATTTCTTTCTGGAAATTGGAAAAATGGGGATATGTCAAATGGAAGAAAATTCATTTTTCTTCAATTTGTATAAAGTGATAAACAGAAGTTTAATGATTACTGTAAATAATTTCTGTTTACTAGCTCCCTGGCCCTGGGCCATACCCAAGCCCTTCCTAATCCTCAATGTCATCTATATTTTACTGTTTAATCCCTGAGATACACTTACCTTAAGCAATAAATTGTGCAAATTAATGTTTTTTTTTAACCTATTTAGTTATCTTATAAGCGTGTTGCTGCCCCTGGTTGATGCATATGAAATCAGTGGTTGACAGGACAAAGTCAGTATTTCATGGTGTTATGGAGGTTGAATGGTTGATGGGTGGGGTAGTCAGGTAATTGATGAATACAGGATCCAATGGTGAGTTGATGGTTGGTTGGAGCCAGTGGTGAATGGAATAGTGGCGTCAGCAGGGGGATTCAAGTTTGTTGCCAAGTATTAAGGGCCACGCATTTAATTGGGAGCCATTTTACTTATTTTTGTTGTTGTTTTTCTCTTTTTAATTTCCTAAGGAGATTTGCATGTTCAAGACAAAAACAGATATAGAATGTTCAATTTTATAGATATTCCAAGGGATCCACATCAATATTTTTGTTTTATAAACTAATATTTGGCAATCAAGTAATGATTTGCACTGTCTTGACTTGCATTTAGCCACTTTGAGCAATTTCTGGGAAGCCTTTTCAATTTCTTTTTAAAATTAAAAATAAAAAGTGCATTTACATTTAGGTTGTTGGACTACTACTGGGACAACTTGATTTTTTGTTTGGCCTTAACAATACAATTTCACTGCTCTAGCTATATCCCAACAATCCGTTTCGGAAAACGACTACATACCTGACGATAACCGCCAAAAAAAGTGTGGTAGCGTATGTTTCTTGTTCTGAGTCAGGCAATTTCCCCCAAAACAACACTGGTCCTCGCCGTGATTTAAAAAGTGGAAAAATGGGCAGTTACAGGACGTTAGGATATGGGAATTGTCCACTTAACTTGGTTTGTTTCCCTCATTGCAACCCAACACCACAACACCCTGGAGTAAGCCAACGCATCCTTGATGCCTCGTTTAATCTTTTGCTGCTGAAGGGTCTTTAACCAGGGCCATATGCATGATTTATTTTTTGGGGGTGCGGGATTCGAAAAAGTGGACCTTTTGCGACAAAAGTGGACTTTTTTTGCTAAAGTGACCGAAAACGCCCCCTAAATGACATGTTGAGCATTTCATCACCAAAGCGTGGACTTCTTGTCAAAACTTAACTTCCCTAAATGTTTGGATCTTTTTTGTGGAATTTGCACCCCTTCTTACGGCCCATACTGTACGGGCCGTCTTACTTATCTTTCTTCCCTTTAAAATGTAAACAATTCATATTTTCACCTTTACGATGGGCCCATTTTGACTACCCCCCCCCCATGAAAATGAAAGGAGTAACATTAAAATGCTGATTATATCCCAGTTGAAATCAAATGGTCCATAGCTCATTGTGATCAAACAAATGTCATAACTGATTGAGTTGTGGAGCAATACACTGTTATAAAGCACTTACAAAATGCAAGCGGTTTTTCAACTAATCTTACCCATTTTGCTCAAAGTCCAAAAATTTTGACGGGCTTGTCATTAATAACGGAAAGGAAATTAATTTTCCTATTTGTGACCTACCTTTATATCCCAAAAATTAATCCCTGAGGAGAGATAGAGCAAAATCCAGGTGTATGGTGAACTCCCTTCTTGTTTTGGCATGAAAACCTTATGAATTTCATTCAAGATTTGTATATACACCAATATGGTGACGCAGTTTTTTTTTTGAGCAGTTTTGATTATCTAAAACCTTTGACTTTTGGATATAAACCTTTATTAAAAGTCCCCATAATGTGGCCATTCCGAACATTTTGAGTGGTCTCTCAACCGTCTAGGTCCAACGGTTCTGTAAATACAGTCAGTAGTACTTCGCTCACAAGGGCTTGCCCCCGCCAAAAAGGGCGTGGCCATTTCAGCTTTCTTGGCGTCCGTGGGAATTATGTTCCCAACCAATATTGTTCCTGGTCCTTCAATTAGTGGATTCCTTGATAGTTTAGCTCTGGACATATATTGCATACAAAACCACCATGAGCTACTAGAGTAGTGTGGAATTTCCATATATTGCAATGTCTTCATTTTAGCTTAGCAACCACTTAAAATAGTAATTCACAAAACACTTGAAGATTAAGAAAATGGACAGCTCTTGATATTTCTCAAATGAGGCTTACGTCTAATCATTGGTTGGTTTTCAGTTCATGGCAAGTTGAAAACAACTATGGACAATATTAAAAGAGGTTGACCTTTTGACCTTCTGCAATTTTTATCCAATTTTTATCCCCCTGGCTTGAAAAGCAGAGGGGGATATTGTGAGGGTGCGAATGTCCGTATGTGTATGTGTGTGTGTTTCAGTTTGGTTAGGTTTTGGTCAGGTTTTCGTTTTTTGCGTGTCCTTTGAAAAATTTAAGTCCGATTTAAACCAGACTTGGGGTTAAGGTGCAATAGGGGTTCCTTCATATGTGGATGATGTCAAAGGTCATGGACAAAGGTCAAAGGTCATCTGAGGTCATGTTCCAGACTGCCATCTTGCCAGGGGATGATGCAAGTTTACTTGCAGTATTTTTTATTAGTCTTACAATTCACAGGTATGATCACCAGTATGCTTTAAAATGTTAGCATCTTCAATTTCTATGTCAATCTTTTTTTCCCCAGAAAATTACATTTATATTAGGTAAAAAATTTAAATTAAATTTCAGTTTTATCAGCAAGGTCATATACATGCAAATGAACAGTACAAATATGTACTCTTACACAGCTGTACTTGGATGTTATTACATTCTAAATTTATTAATAATCAAATGATGAGATTAAAGCAAACTGTCAAACTGCCCCAAAACTTGTCAATTTCACTTCAACAAAAGTCATAACCATCCATGCCCCTACAGGATTGAGATAGAGTCCCCATCAAAATAATTATTTCACACATTAATAATTTTCAAAAATAAGGCCACTCACACTGAACAACATCCTGCTGCTAGCCTTTAGACAAACAGATTTGGATAATACGGGTATTTTGAACGAATCCCATAATGCACTGCAATGTTGGGGGGAACGGGTTGGCGTAGCGTATCTTCTCTCACCTTTCACCAATGAGGTCCTGGGTTCGATCCCCGGTTGGGGCTAGTTCACGGTGGCTTTATATGAATTTGGTTTCTCGATCCATACTCGTTCCCGCAGGTTTTCTCCAGGTACTCCGGTTTCCTCCTGCTTCTAAAATCGAGCTTCTTGGCATAAATCTGTTTTGGTATTATGGTTTCTCTGATGTGCTGAGCGCCTTTCATGGCTGCCGCAATGCACAGCTCCTTGAGCACGTTTACGTGAATATGTGGCGCGTTAAAAATACACACACATTACACAATGTGCCTATACTGTAATGTACTAAACACAAGAACCACAAGACATTATATGATCATGCTAAAAGTTCCCTAAGTACTAATGCTTTGTGGGCTAAAAGGATGTTTTAAGAAAAGGATTTTTGCGGGATCACATGATCCTATTGAGGTGAAATTTCCCAAAACTGGTGCATTGTGGGATTGCCTCAAAAAATCTTCTGATTGGTGACCTACTAATGAAGTCAGCCTGTTGAAAATAGGTTGCACTTTTCTTATTCAGTGTGCATATCAGGAGCAGCATGGTCAAGTACGCATACTCTAATAGTACAAACCACGCTACCCAGTAGCTGCTCAAATAGAGACGTGTACATAGCCTCAACTGTTACCCCTTAAAAGACTTCACAAAATGTCAACATATTTTTCTCCAGAAAATCGGATATCATGGCCTCTACAGATTTGGTAAACAATTACGCGTGAAAGGAACAAACCTGCAGGCAAAAGGTCAGCTAGAATTAATGTTGCTCAGATGAGGAAGCTTTCAGATATAATGCCGCGCTGAAGGTTTGCTCAAATTTTGATGAACTTGTTAGGTGCAAAGTAACGTCCTTTTAAATGTTTGAATACTCAAGGAAATATGTATTCTATAGAGCTATTAGGGAAGGAATTGCAAGTGCAACCTGTCGCTGGAGGTTGCTGCCTCAGTCAGGGAGCACACAAAACAGGAAATGGAAAAATAACAATATGCTTGTAGACAATATTTGCTAAGACTCTTTATTTTGTTGCCATCTTTTTCTTTCAATCGGAAAAAAATATTGCTCTCAGGGCCCCCTCAGACACCCCCTAGTCGCACTAAAGTGTGACATTGCGTGGATTCGCGACCCTTAAGGGCCCCACCTTAAGCTGCTGACAGGGCCCATTTCCTTAAATCTGCCACTGTTTAGAACATTTTCAAGATGAAAGGTGTTGTTTGATGTTTCTAAATATTTCATAATATGAAATTGGCATAAATGGAAAAAAAAAATTTGTGAGCAAGTAGAAAATTTCCTCACAGACCTCAAACTCTTGTGAATCAATCCTGTAGGCAGATGATCCAGGGGAGCCACCCAATCGGTGCCTCATTGTAGCTCGTTTAGGGGTTCAGCAGGGTTAGGGTTAATTATTACGAAAGCATCTTAACTGTTGCACGCTTTCACAGTGTAAACATCGAACATGGTGTGCATAATGAATTTTATTGGTAGGTACTAATTGTCATGCTGAGTGGAAATGTGCCCAAGTAAACAGAGGCACTGCTGAGTAATAATAACGGTCTGACAGAAATTGGTGGAATGGTTCACAACTTGGTAGAAAAGTAGGACTATTGTATGAAAGGTTATTTTTGTTTGTGTTTGTAAAGAAGCTGAATTTGTGAAACAATTTACAATGCAAAATCCCTTTGGCAGTGTCTGAATTTATGTTCTGCTGTTTCTGATCAAGCAGCTTATCCCAAAATGACCTTAACATTTTAAGTGTTTTGCATTTGTAGACTTTTTATGTTTTTGTATTGTTCCTTTGGTGATAGCTCCTGAAAAAACTAAACTGCTCAACATTAACATCTATCTATATCATATCTTTATGTATCTCATATCTTTACAGCTCTTTTCTGCATGGTGCTCTGTTTATATGAATAGCTAGATACATTTGTGTCTATGTTATATTTGCTTATATGTATGTATGTGCACGCACATATTAATTTAATAATATATTGTTTTGGCTTGTATTGTTTACCCTTCTTTGGTCCATGCCCGCATTGACCATTGGTGTGTAGGTCATGTCATGGGTTTTGGTGTCGCCTGCAAGGATTGCAGTAATCAGTCATTCTGTCAGCCTGTATGCCAGAATGTTTAAATTGCCAGTTGAAAACATTCAATCCACTTGCACAGGTGCAGTATGAGCACTTTCATCAGCTGATGAGGTCAAAGGTCCCATTCTAAGGCCAAAGGTCATCTCAGGTCAAGTTGTAAGGAAAGCTCGTGTAGTAATTTTGAAAGCAGGCGACACTAGTGGCAGGTGGGTGAGTGGGCGGGTGGGTGGATGGACTGGCAAATGGGCGGGCGGATAGGCAGCAAAAGCATTAATCCACTCTACAGATAAACCAATTACTCAATGAACTTCTAACGTGGCACGGTCATAGAACATGATGAGGTCATGTGCTGTATACTTTTGGACAGATTATGAATATTAATGTCTGTGTGACCGTCTATCCGTAACATTTAGTATACACCTTTTGGTTGACACTTTTTCAACTTTAACTATTTAGTGCAGTGATGGATCAAGTTCATACTAGTATGCTTAGACATTGAGACAAGGTCTCTTATATGGGGTAACAAGTGAGGAAATCAAAGGTCATTAGCGGTTAGAAATTAAAAGTGTTTTTGAAAAATCTTGGCAGGCAATGTGGAGCTCCAAGCTTTTATTCTTTGGACCCAAATTCATGATTCTCAAGCCTGACAATTTTTTTTTTTAAATAATGAGTGCCACTCAAAATATATTGATATCCCTCCCCTCCTAAATTATAAGGAGGTGAAAAAAGAGAGCAAAACCATGGGGAAATGCTAGATTTGGGTGTGTATATTTCAGGGCTAAATACTGTCTACTCCAAACAGGGATGCCACTGCTCTGTCATCAGGTATCTATCAATTATGTTTACTTGTGGATATCTTTTATGAACCAGTACTTCTATGACAATAAGTGGTATTGCTAGTATACTCTGTCCACCTTGAAGTTCAAAGTAACAACATGGCTGTACACATTGTACCGACTTTCAGAGTGTGCGTAGTCAGAGTGTACTGAAAGGCGGCACCGGGTATACACACGCATCGTCACTTCATACTTCAGACCAGACAGTGGGTGTTTCTGTAACCTGACCAGGTTTAGCTGACTACTATGAATTAACAACCTTAACAGAATAAAGCTGTAAAGGTTGTTGAATTCATAGTGGTCAGGTAAACCTGGTCAAGTAAACCTGGTCAGGTTACAGAAACACCGCCAGACAATGTAAAAGTAGCAAAAGTGGCGGTGAGAGCTTCAGCCTGAGGGAAATTGATGTATCATGTTATTAAGTTTACTGACGTATGCTTCCTTTTGCTATCGTGTTTGTTGGCTCCACCTGATGTCCCTTACATGTCAAAAGAATGTAACCTGCTAAGAAATTCAAAGAAAGATACTGCCTTTTGTAATATGGTGTAACTAGGCGGTCCCCGTGTTTCGCGATCACCTGGGTTTCGTGATCACCTGGCTTAAATGACCCGGCATTAACAATCGACCCCGCCAAGTTTCATGTCCATACACCATCGTTTACCCCATTTGACCTTGAATGACCCCCGATGACCTTTGATCCACTAACCCATACAAACTCGGTCTTCGAACGGTCAAGGAGCACCCACCCACCAAGTTTCAGGAACGTGCGACCCTCGATGTCCGAGAAAATAGACGCGGTCAGACAGACACACCCGCAGACAGACAGACCACCGGTATTAATATATAGATACTGCAAACCAAGCAGGAGACAGTATTGTTGTAATTTCATTACAGGTAACACCCATGGAAAGGTTATGCATAAAAGTTGCCAAATATGATCTTAACCATTGTAAAAGGAAGTATACTGTTTCCAAACTACATACAATCTTTTGTCATAGCAGTGTCCTGCTGGGAGTGACAGCATTTGGCTATTATGCCTAATACTTTGCCGTAAGATTGAATATAGTACTATCTTTTACAGGTACCCTGCTGAGCAGCTGTGCTTTGATGTTTTGTTAATGACCATGGAATCAAGGTGAGTAGAATGCTGGAATCAATCCCCTTAGCGGAGGAGGATAGTATAAAATAGAATCCTGGTAATGCACTATCAGAAAATGTTAGGTTCAACACCATGCACCATTTTGAGTGTCTTTAAAGGTCGCAACGAGATGATTTCAAGTATCCATATTTCTGTAATATTCATGATTTCATGTAGATTCGATGCATACAATAGATTCCCTACCTGTTATTTGGTTACAGAAATAACTTAAAATGAATGAAAATTATAAAAGGCAATTTGTATTTGTTATATTGCAATAGAAAACATAAGCTGAATTTTGTCATTTGCTCCTTACAAAATAGAAATGTCACAATTTTTGTACCAAAGAAAACAGTTCTAAGCTTAATCCTTACAGATGGAGATATTTTTGATTATAAAGCTTTACAACCAGTGCCAAAAATCAGAATTTTAACCTTTTTCGGGACATCCGTTATTTGAAATCTCTCGTTGCACCTTTAAAAGGACAACCAAATAATCAAGTTCAAACAAAAAATTTGTGCATTTTGTAATTTGTCTTGAAATTGTTTTTAGTCAAATCATAACATTTATGAAGTTAACCTGACTTTTCATTCCCTAAAACTAACAAGAATGGCATCTTACATTTACAGAGATGAAGTTAATTTACCTTACAAGACATAATCTCTGAGTGTCTATCCTCCACATCGAAAGTTTAGCATTTTCTAATACTGTAACGTCCAAAAAAGTCAACACAATTTGCTTCTAAAGACCAAGATAAATTGAGGTGTGTTTTTGCTGTTGTTGGTGTGGGCGCAGCTATAGTGGCAGGCCACTTAGCAAATCCGTGTGCTCGCGGGTGTATGTATGTGTGTTTTGTGTGGAGTTGTGTGTGTGTCAAAAAATTGTTAATTGTTTTTTTTAAAATTGACCTCAATTGAAAAGTTTAACTTCAATTGGAACAAACTTCTGTCATAGGTGCACATGGGATCCATATATGTTGATGAGGTCAAATGGTCATGTTGAAAGGTCAAAGGTCAGTGAGGTCAAGTGAAAAATGGGAGGCTAAAAATGTAAAATGGATCTAAATTGAAACTTGAGTTCAATTGGAACCAAACATTTTGTCATAGTGCACCATTGCGATCCTCATATGTTGATGAGATAAAGGTTTTTTTTTTTTTTTTTTTTTGCTTCACGTGCCAGGGTCAAGGTCAGGGGCGGCCACAGCTTATATCTCTTGAATTATAGTGAGCGCGGAAGCCGGAGAACCGCGAAATTCTAGTTTTCCTTCTTTTTATGCACTGGTGTATTATCCTCATTCTAATTAAAATGTCCCTTTATGTTCTGTAACATTAAAAATTGGCAAAAATACATGGTAAAAATACCTCATTTTGAATTTTTGCTACCATGGCGAGCATGTTGTGAACCTGACTTTATTGAAAGTGACAGTATTAGCATATACCATATTTTTGTAATAAATGCCTTAGGAGTGTGTGTGAAATTTTTTCAAAAGTGTGGTTATTTAGAGGTCAATTGGAGGCACTAATTTGCCAATAAAGGTAGATGAGTGTCCTTCAAACTCACCTAGGAAACATGGAAATTGTCATGATAAATTGGAAAATATGTTTTCAGTGTTTTTTGGATCATGACATGGATTTCATGGGTGGGATACCATTTAAAGGTTGGAAATCCTTGATTTCAACTGAAAAATAATTGGGGCATTTATTAGATGAGGATCATTTGTTACATACAGAAATGTCAGTTGATTTAAAATATGGTGCAATATTAAATGTGTATCGTAACTAATGGGTTGCTACAGCAACAAGTATGTGTAAGCAAAGGTATTCAATCAGAAAAGTGACAACATCACATTATCTTTCAGACTAATTGGAGTATACATGTTTTGATGCATGTTGCAAATCAGTACAAACATGCAGAGTCTTGGGTTAGTGAAAAATGTAAGGAAACTTACAATTTACAAGCAATTTATTCTCATGTATTTGTGCAACCTATTTCTTTCCGAGGGGCACAAAAGGTTGATAAAATTTGGAACATGTACAAATGCACACACACACAAACACACTTTACAAAGACAGTATAGACCTACTTTTGTGCCTTCTTTTTTTCTTTTTTCATAGACACAAAAGATTGAATATTAGACACGCAGGTCATGATGAAATAAAGGGCATTTAATAAGAAATGGAACTGCACAATATATTGCAGTTTGTAATTTTTTTGCTTATTAGTGTCATAATGAACTTAAACAACTGTCTTACACTGTCTTTGGGTGACAGGCTGTCTTTAATGGAATAAAGTGCAATACTATATTTTGCCTTATCCCGTTAGTATGTAAGTTAGGATGATGGGCTGTCTCTAAGACTAATACATATTAATTAGCTTGTGGGGACTCCAAATTTTGTATAAAACGTCCCCCCCCCAGGAAAAACGTCCCCATATACACACACATGCACGATTGCGCGCTCACGCACGCACGCACACACACACACACACACCTATTCTCTTGCACACACAATTTTTTGCATAATTTTGACTTGGAAAATAGTGTTGTGTTTGAAAGAAGTAGCTATATAGTAGGTCATTGGCTTGTTGAAGTGACCATCAGCTGAGCTGACTGTTGGTCACCTCAGGAACCACCACATAGCCACTGACTCATTCATTGCCAACAACATGACATTTGCTTACTTCATTTGATAACACTTTAGAGAGCATCTGATATTTGAAGTTCATGTGATTACCTGGTCGTATGTTACCTAAAAAGGTTCTCATAATTTATTCACTGTGTCTCTATTTAGGTAGACTGCTCTCCCCACTTTGGCATTTGCTTTTCTTACAAACAGTGTCAGGAAGAACTGAGTCTGCAGTTGTAATCTCTTTCTCCAAATTTGAAGTGCAAATATTGGCAGCGACATCATTTGCTGCCTAGAAAAAACTGTGGGATCTAACATTTTCCTTTCTTGGTTCTAGCTCAGATGTTAAGCAGTTTTTGAATAGGCGGTCAAGCATTCTAGATGTAGCCTGAATGGTCACCAGTGGGCAAAATTCCTAAGACTGAGATGGACTTCATATACTCTCAGTTTATCTTGCTTCAAAATTTTACAGATGCATTTTTGGAGTGAAGGCCATTCTATCAAGATGAAAATGTTATACTTAAATTGGGTCATCCCCCTTCAAAGGCTGACTCCAGGGGGGGTCGGACACGATCTGCTCGATTTGGGCGTTGGGGATTTCCAAACGGTCATTTGGGAAACTGCTACGTGCATTTACTATGGCAGTCTCGGTCCCAGTGACATTAAAAAATCATCTCTTAAACCTTTTTTCAAAAGATCTTAGTAATATCATGATAAATTAAGAAAAAATTATTGACTTCAAAATCCGTCGGGGTTAGTGGATTAACCCCGCTGCAAAATAGTGTAATTTCCAATAACGGTCATTTAGATTGAAATATTCGTGACCAAGCCTAGTCTTTAGTCAAGTCTGTGTGTAACCGTTCGGTATGCGTAAGAGCGCCCTCCTACCGTTAAGTCTTTGAAACAGACTAGCACCCGGAAGTTGATGCCGTTTTGAATTTGCTGTTGCTGTTAGGTTAGCATGTCCTACCCCCCCCTGGCTGACTCACAGATTTCCGGATGAGGGCGCACTCAATTTTCAAACAAAATTGTGTGTTTTGCATATATACATAATGCTTGACCATATACTAATCACTGTATGAAATTACTAAGCTCAACTCAAAGTCCTTCATATAGAAAATCACAACTTTGTTATAAAATTCTGGATCTAGAATGTTTATTAAACACAGTATCCTATGGCACTGTTATACTGTGCATAAATGTTTACTGCATGAAAGAAAAATCTGATTCATTTCTAACTTTGGAATTAAAGGCTGACTCAGAGATTTCAAAATATAAATATTTGGTGGAATAATTTAAAATAGTCAACTAGAACTAAAGATAGCAACCTGAAATGTGCAATTCCAAAGTTTGAGATGAATCGGAGTTTTCGTTTTGATGCAGTAAACATTTATGTTTACAGTTAGTATGACCAAAAGGCCAAATTTATTGATATTCACCCAACATATAGGTATGATCAATGAAACAATAGCACACATGTTACATGTAAATAACTACACAGTATTAGAACGAATATTAAAAGCAGAAATAACAAAATTAGATAATACTTTTAAACTGTCAAAATCGATGACAGTCATTATTTTTAAGAAGTAATCATTTATCAGAGAAATATCACGTGTATAAGCATCATTATATAAGAAAAAAGCTCCTTAGTGAGGAGTATAGCTTTACATTTCATTATGAAATGGTTCATTTTCTTTTTTGTAAGTCAAAAATATGCAAATCCTGTTTTCAGGAGGGATTTTAGGGTAAGAATAAGACCCTTTTCGATCATTAAATGTGTGCACTAACAAAGTGACAAAAGTTAGATCTTTGAATACGATAAGAAGTGAAAGCATAAAATTTTTTTTTTTATCTTGATTAATGAATGTTTAAAATTGACAGTAAGTTTAGTTTGTTTGTTTTGTAGAATATGAGAAACCATTCCCAGATCAATTTGATTTCAAAGAAGTTGTCTAAGTCATTGACTGATGATTTGGCAAAGGAATGGTGGTTTTATTCCCCACTTCTTATTGTTAATTAAATTACAAATAGATTGAATGCCCTTAGACCAAGAGAAGACATTACCTAATGAAAAGAACGATTATCAATCAAAGCCTGGACAACAAGGGATAACTTCCAAAACAAAACAATCTTGGTTAAGGTTCCACAATATTTAAAAGAAGTGTAAGCATAGATTTAACATGGATAACTACCTGATTCACCTCTGACTGCATTATTGTTAGCCTTACGACTATCCTAAAAATAAGCTGCATACTTAACTATGAATATTTTCAGAGTGGGTTTATCACATAAATCCACACTAAACGTTATATCTTTTAGCCCTTAAGTAAGTATGGGGCCATATTTCAACCATAGGTTAGATTGGGTAAGTGAGTGTAAAAAACAATTTTAAACTACATCTACAGGAACAAACTATACAGTTTTCTCTGATTTAAGAAGGACCTTATTGCCCTTTTACTTTGAGAACATAATAGCTTTAGTGAATGACCCGGAGGTGTTAAAAGGAATACCAAGAGTATCTAATTCTATGAATAGTTGCTAAAGTAACATTGCATATGAAATAAAAATTATTTAAGTAGATGCCACTTCTATTAACACAACAAATTTTTGTTTTATCAATTATTAAACATACTTTAACATTGAGCGAGCAGTAAGCATGTCATTTCTTTAGAGCATTTTGACGATCATTTGAACTATCAGATATCATAATTAGGTCATCAGCATACATTACATACTCAATGCGAGAATTGTTGAGTGTAAACGGGATCACATGAATCATCAAAAATTATCAGGAAGGTCGCTAAGATACACATTGAAAAACAAAGGACTTAGACACAACTTTGCTTCACCCAACTGAAGTATTACAAGATTCATTATGTTGGTTGAACACTTTACGAAAAAAGAAACAGAAGAATACAATTCTGAATAAGTTTTGATCATATTACCACCGATTAGCCTACCAGACTCCGTCACCCCAGCCCTAGCTAATTTGTAAACAAGAGCATTTCGCAAATTGTATCAAATGCTGAAGAGAATCTACAAAACACAAAGAGTTTTTTTTGATTTAGAAATGTATCTATCAGTCTAGTTTTTAGAACAGAATGTGATCCTGTGTACGAGAACCTTTTCTAAACCCAATCTGTTCATGTGACTAGACATTATTAAATACAAATGCCTGTTAATTTTTATGAAGAATAAACAAAATAGCTTACAAAGGTTACTGGAAACGGCTTATCCCTCTGTAATTTTTAGGGTTGTTTTGGTCCCCTTTTTCATGAATCACTGATAGAGTACTTAATCTCCATGCCCTCATGGAATTACCGCTAAGTAAAATTACATTGAACTTTTTGGCTAAAGTAGGGGCAAGCATTGGACGACCATTTTTTTACATTCATTAGAATACCATCAGACCTGGGGCTGCTTATTTTTCAAATCAGGAAATTGCCTCATAAACCTCATTAATATTGATAGGGAATCAAGTTCACTACAAGATTTAGCTTCTTATATTGTCCAAACGAATCAATAAATTCTGTCAAGTCACTATCAGTATCGTGAAGATTACGATTCCATTAAATTGTTAAAATGATTCCACCACTGATCGGGTGAAATTAATGTTCTTGCTAGCTTGCGTAGTTTATCACAAAGCTCATCATACAGTTCCAAAAGTTTTGCGGTCTTTTGTTTCTAAATCATCGACCTTTTTACAAATACCATCATCCCGAACTGATATTGCTTTTGATTTAGAAGTTGCCTGGGGGATACTGCTTTCCTTAGAGACGATAATTAATGAATTAAAATAAGAAGATTAGATGAGTTCTACGGATACCGAGCTAAGCATGTAAGTTTTCAAGTAAATCTTTTACAATCATCCATATCATACCATTTCTTATTTGTTCTAAGAGGTTGTATGCGTTATACAGCAGTAGAAAGTTTTTGGTTTCTTACAATACCTGCTTGCTTACCAACAGAATCCATATTTCATTGAACTTGACCACCATATCATTTGTGTTTTCATTTCAGACAAGATGCGAAACACTCATTAATTTCAGTTTGGATGCTGTAAAGTACTGTTTCCATAATTCATTGGATTTTGATGTCCAAACAAACTGAGGAGAAGAATCATATAAAGGAACAATATTAGAATACTGTTATCATATCATTCAAGTTTATAACATTTGTCTGAAGATTACAGGATACCATGCAATGAATAGAGTAAGGAGTCAAATCATGAACAAAATTAACAATGGAAAAAATAGAAGAATGACATAAAATATAGTCAATGACACTTGGAAGACCTACATGGTTAAAACAAGTAAATTGACCCTGCAGGTCACCTAGGTGCCGCCCATTCAAAATACGAAGGCCACTATTTTTACATAAATCAATTATGTATAGTATTACGTGCCATAGGATACTGTGTATAACAAAAATTCCAGATCCGGAATTTTATAACAAAGTTG
This sequence comes from Ophioderma brevispina, assembly GCA_023653785.1. Lineage (NCBI taxonomy): Eukaryota > Metazoa > Echinodermata > Ophiuroidea > Amphilepidida > Ophiodermatidae > Ophioderma > Ophioderma brevispina. The sequence goes on along the minus strand of JAMKCH010037661.1, from coordinate 11,393 downwards.
TGATTTTCTATATGAAGGACATCGAATTGAGCTTAGTTATTTCACATAGTGATTAGTATCAGGACAAGCATTATGTACATGCAATAAACACGATTTGTTTGAAAATTGAGGGCGCCCTCCTCGGGAAATCTCTGAGTCAGCCTTTAAGCAAGGTGACTGTCTTTAGTTCTAGATGATTATTTTCAGTTACTGCACAAGAAACTACAGTTAAAGGCCGACTCAGATTTTGAAATATAAATTTCTATTAATGTTTACAATATTTGAAAGATAATTACTATTAAATTTATAACAGTGTGATATGAGATGAGGCCACCTATGACACTATTATTATTGACGAATTTAACGACTACAGAGTCTTAAATTAACTTGTGTGATAATTTTGTGAAATCCCTGGTTTGACCTATAGAGGTGTGAATGTGTTTATTGTTACTGCGCATTATAACTGTCAACCCCGAGCACTAATTATTTGTGAGCAAGTCAGGCCGACTCTCTAAGGGTATAAAGTCAAATCTGAGTAGATGTTAATTAAACATGCCACAGGCTCTATGAATAGCTAGTACAGGGCTGATGTTTCCTTTTGCTTGCATGCAATTACTATTAATGAACTAATGACAGCACCAGACAACATTGGCATGGAGATTCCATTTACTGAATTTGTTCTTGAAAGATGGCAAAAGTGCTTTTAGTTCAGATGGCAAAGCTGCAAAGTTATTTGGATTTATTTTTTTTGTCTCTCCTTCAAGAATGATAATAAATAATAATAAATAAATGTCGACATTTATATGGCGCCTTTCACAATGTATCAAAGTGCTTTTACATTTATTCCGCTGCCACCAGAATATGTCAGCTGCCTTACAGATGCCCAAGGCATTCTCATACCTTTGGGCAGTGCTCAATGGACTATATTCCTAACAGCTCCCCATTTTGCACCTGGGTGGAGAGAGGCAAGTGAGGTAAAGTGCCTTGCCCAAGTGCACAACACATTGGACTTGAACCCAAGACCTTTGGGGCATGAGTCGGTCATTGTATCCACTGGACCATGTGTGCCAATGATCAGTATGGGAGGGGTCATATTGGGGTACTCAGGGATAACATCAAAGGTCATCTGGGGTCATTTGTTGTGTAAAACAAAGTGCTACATCTTGTTTAAAAAATCATGAATATGAATTTCTCTCAAAATGCACTGATCCGTTGTTGGCCACCTACATAGAACATTTCAAAGGTTTATTGGACAGACAAAACAAAAGAAAACCTCAAACTTTGTTTTGAACTTGCCTACTATCGTAATTGTCCCTATAGAAAACCATGCTTTGATTTTCTGTTGTGCACAACAGAAAATACTAAATCATCATCTTATTACATAAAGACGTGTATTTGGCTTATTCACTTCAGGTGTGATCTAATACATTGGTAAAAATTCCAAATATCCAAGCATGGGCCAGAAACAAAGCAAGAAATACCCACAATTCTCAGAAATATAGCCTTGTCTGCAGAGTCCACAGTTCTTTCCCATATCCCAGTTATGAATTTTAATAACAACGTTGTGATTTTCGATATGACGGACATCGATTTGCGCTTAGTTTTTTCACATAGTGATTAATATACAGACAAGCATTATGTACAATGTCAATAAACAGACTTGTTTGAAATTGAGGGCTCCCTCCGCGGAAAATCTCTGAGTCAGCCCTTTAAGCACGTGACTGTGCTGTTAAGTTCTAGATGATTATTTCAGGTACTGCAAAACACTCCATTAATAAGGCCGACTCCGATTTGAATATAATTTCTATTAATGTTTACAAATTTGAAAGATATTACTATTAATTTAATAACAGTGGTGAGATGAGATAGCCACCTATGACACTATTATTATTGATCGGATTTAACGACTACAGCTCTTAAATTAACTTTGTATAATTTGTGAAATCCCTGTTTGACCGTATAGGTTTGACTGTTTTTTGTTACGTACTGGCGCATTATAACTGGTCAACCCCGAGCCTAATTATTTGTGAGCAATCCGCCGACTCTCGTAAGGGTATATAACGTCAATCTGAGTAGATTTAATTAAACAGCCACAGGCTCTATGAATACTAGTACGGGTGCTGATGTTTCCTTTTTGCTTGCATCAATTACTATTTAGGAACTAATGACAGCACCAACAACATTGGCATGGGAATTCCTTTACTTGAATTTTTTCTTGCAGAAGTGTCAAAAGTGCGTTTAGTTCAGATGAGCAAACGACAAGTTATTTGGATTTATTGTTTTTGTCTCTCCTTCAAGAATGATAATAATAGATAATAAATAAATGTCGACATTTATATGGCGCCTTTCACATGTAATCACAGTCTTTTACATTAGTCCGTGCTTGCCACCAATATGTTCAGCTTGCCTTACAGTATGCCCACGCATTCTCATACCTTTGGGCAGTGCTCAATGGACTTATTCCGAACAAAACAGCTCCCCATTTGTCACCTGGGTGGAGCGAGGGCAATGAGGTAAAGGGCCTTGCCCAATGCACAACACGATGTTGACGGGAACCCAAGACCTTGGGTCATGAGTCGGGTCCTTGTATCCACTGGACCATGTGTGCCAATGCCATAGGACTTGGGTCAGGTATTGGGTCCGTCAGGATACATCAAAGGTCATCTGTGGTCAGGTTTGTTTGTACAACAAAAGTGCTACATCTTGTTTAAAAACATGAATATGAAATGTCTCTCAAAGGCAACTGAGTCCGTTTTGGCCCACCTACAGGAACATTTCAAATGTTGGTATGGACAGACAAAAAACAAAGAGAACCTCAACCTTTGGTTTGAACTGCCTTACTATCGTAATTGTCCCAAGAAACCTGCTTTGAATTTTCGTTGTGCACAACAAAAACTACTAAAATATCATGTAGTCATAAAACGTTATTTGGCTGTGCACCTGCAGGTGTGATCTAATTAACAGTGGGGGAAAATGCCAATATCCAGCCTGGGCCAAAACAAAGCAAGAAATACCCACAATTCCCGAAGTATAGCCTTGGGTCTGGCAAGTCCACATGTCGTTCCCTAGCCCATTATAACTGTGGACACAAATGATGCCGCACATGTCGTGAATTGGGTTGAAATGGCACAAACTTTCATATTTTGTCCATAGCCATTTTTGGGGCTAAGAGGAGCAAACGCAATGGCTTATTGGACCCCCTACAATTAAAACACCAAGTCGGTGTGGATGAGATTGGCTTTCCATCGTTCAAAAACTACGGACCAAGACTAGGGCTGTTTGTACTCATTTTAATGCATTTGTCATGCTTATATTGAATATATTTTTTGAAATGCCAATTTTGAGGGGAAAAGAATTTTGATCTCTGACCCTCTATCGCTTGTTGGGATCCAAATGGTAAAGAAAAGAAGGTTGAAAATGCATGTCAATTGGTGACAAATTGTATGGCCAATGAGCCTTGGTTTTGGCCACTTAAAGTCAGTGGCTGTATAATTTAACCAGCAGTATTGGAGACCACCTAGATGACCTTGGATTTGGACTTTGATTGAAAGCCTTTCTGGGTTAATTCAACTTCCTGCAATTTCAGGCGGTGAGATGTGTCAATATACATTAGAATCCTGACAATGGTCCATCTAGTGGTCTCAATGCTGTGGCCAGTTCCATGACTAATCAGGTGCCTATTAAAAAACTGGTCTTTTGGTTTCTGGGTATTTGTACATCCATCCAGAGAAGGTTCTGTATAAGTCCAGTCCACATAGAAGCTGTACCTCGGAGTTTAAAACTCTGGAGCATTGATCAGGGTTTTTGACTGTGTAGACTCATTCGATTTTGAATTAAACTCTGGAGTGGTATCAAGGTCAAAGGTTACTTATAACAAGAACGAGTCCCCCTTAAAAAGGCAATCTTCTCATTTTAGTGCAACATGTTGAAATGAAAAAACAAGTTGAGTTTTGTATCACTATATTGAATGAATACTAGGCAGGCATAATCATGATATCAACGCATTTATATGTGAAACAAAAGACATTCATTTCATGTTACTTTTTTTCTGATACATCTGGTTAGTATTTTCCCCGCCCGCCGACGAGTTCGGAACTGGCAGACTATGAAATGAGCAGCGTTTCCGTTGTCGTGGTCAGTCCGTCCTGGATAAAAATGTTAACCCACCTGGTATAACGTTATCTGATTTCTTAAGGGTACAATGATGGAACTTGGTGGAAGGAAGGTTGGAATGAATTCTCGACCTGTATTAGATTGTTGGCCGAAAATTATGGTAATTAAGTCTCTAATTTTGGCATACGTTACGAGAATTGTTTCTGCAAGGCCGGATAAGCCAGTTTTTCTGAGTTCCTAAGGCATATAATTGATGTAACTTGGTGGAAAAAGCGGGAGCGGGGCTGAAGAGATTCCTCGACCTATGTAATTTTGGGGGCCAGTGAGTAGTGGCAAATGAGTTCATATATGCAAAAGCAGCGTAATTGCTATAGGGGTGGGTTTGAAAGTGGTAAATCGGATGGGCTCGAATTCCTGCGCTGCATGCAAGCCTATGATGGCCACAGTTTTTGCAATTTGAAAAGTAATGTGATATTAGGCGTCTTAGTAGGGTATCAAATGCTATTAAATTGCGTAAGTTGCTTATCTCTGAAACCGTCATTGATAGGCAAAATCCTTCGCTACATGAGACTACTATCCCATAGGGGGAGGAGTGGGGGAATTGGGAGGGGGTTGGTATTACGGGGTGTTGGGGAGGGGGTTGTGTTGGCAGATTGGGGAGGGGGGTTGTTTTGTGTTGCAGGGGGTGTTGGGGAGTGGGTGGGGGGGGGGGGGGGGGGGTTGTTGCAGTGGTGTGGGGAGTGGTGTGTTGGGTGGTGGTCGGTTGTTTGGAGGGGGTAAGGGTGTTGCGGGGTTTTGGTGAGGGGATATTTTTGCAGGGTTTGGGAGGGACTAGTTGGGGGTTGCGGGGGTGTGGGACAGGGATGTGTGTTACGAGTACTATTGGGTGGGTTTGAGGGTGTTAAGGAGTGTAGGTGTTTGCGGCGGGGGGGAGGATGGGGAGTGGGGTGGGGTGTGTGGGGAGTGGGTGGTGTTGCGGGGTTTTGGAGATAGGGGGGGTGTGTGGGGTGGGGTTTTGCGGATTTTGGGGAGGGGTGGAGTGTTGAGGAAGGGGTGTTGGGAGGGGTGGGGGTGTTGTAGTTGCCTTTATCACATGCTACTGCTGATCGCGACATTCGCGGGGACATTTTTCACATCGCGTAATACGAGGTTTCCCTTGTTTTGAATTAGAATCACATGCACAATGGACACCAGTTCAAGTTTAACAATACTTATTCCCTTTTAAAGGGAACTTCTTATCTAGTGCCAAGGCCAAATCACTATTGGGTGGAGAATAACCTGTCATACAAATTGCTGCACAAAAGTTGGCCTGGTTAGCGCGAGCAGCGGCGTGTAAATATTGCCGCCTTGATGAGAATATTTACATGCTATCATTGTTAAAATAGTACATAGACAAGCAATGTAATTTCGTACCACAATGGTAATATTATAAGCATTGGAAGTATTTCTTTGGATATAAATGGCTATAGAAGATCATTCCAATTCTACTTTAAGTTATCAAGCAAAATTTTCCCTCTGGACCCCAAACCAGCATAAAAACTGTTACAATAGCTACCTTTAGGTTAGGACTATTCTCATTTAGTGCAAGCGGAATGTCACTATCACTAGAGGTGCAAGTAGGGTATGTATATCACTGACCATTGCCATGCATGGAATATGAACCTTGAATTCAACAGCAAGTATCAGTAACAGCTGACAAGTGTACACACTTATGGGCTGTTACACACACTAAGAACGGAGTACCACTGCATGAGGGTTTGGTCAATAGGATTTATCTTCGTGTCTGCCTGGCAAAGCACCCGATAAATCGCCTGTCCGATTGCCCGGGGCAACCATATTTTTTTTTTCGGGCTACTGATTTCCTGGTACTCCGTGTTCCGTCGGGCCATTTCTCTAACAATAAGGAAAGCTCAAAAAGCGTTCGTTTAGATGTTTCCATACAAATTCTTTCATCAAAAAATCCCAAAAATGTCCTTTACAAACTTTTGGCGCTTCTTTTTTAACGCAACCACTCTCTGGATATCCAGGTCCACAAGCCACATAAAATCATATCACATCATAGGTGAATCAATTAAAATTCCAGTTGAAGCATTTGCCTACGTCATATTCCTTTCTATGTTGTCGATGTTTCGGGCTTGCCCTCAACCCTCCCTCTGATGAAGCCGGGGGTGGGACTTCCATATATTACTACGTACAAGTACGGGCGAAACAATTTGGGGTGATCAATCCTCAGCGAATTGTCAGTGCCCCTCATCATCGATCATGATCCCCGATCTCCAGGGCGGTACAGCTGTGTAGACTCACAAAATTTGGCGGGGAAGTTCCATGAAGAAATAAAATTCTAAATATAAAGTGCGCAAGAACTATCACATTCAAAAATTCCATTAAAATGATATGTTAGGCCCTTATGATTTGTTTCATGTACCTAAAATATGAACCTTAAATCCTTGAGTGGCCATGCCAATTTATTGTTGTAAAAACATGTACCTATTAGTCTCCCCTTCTCAATGGATGGAAGGGTCCCAATGGAGACAAGCGTGTTCGCACGTGGTTTCTTAAAACTATGAAAATAACCCTCATGAATCAAATTTTTTTTATTATAATGTTCGTGCATGGCAAACAGAATTAGTTTGAAAGAAAATATTTAAGAATCACTATTGACCTGACTGCTAAACGGTTTTATGGCATCAAGAATCCATAAAAGCAAGCCGGTGAAAAGTAATCGAGGCCCGCAGGAGTGGTCATGTCCAACTTGAAGATGTTTACTTGCGTTTTGTTTTGAGCTAAATGGTCAACCCCATCTGGTTTGGCGGCATACTCAGGTGGGGTCATTTGCCAAAAACACAAAAAGCCTGTTTTGTACTCGAACTCCGACAGCTCCGCGGCATACACAGTGTGGGGTGCGTAAACTTTTTTGGGATCATCAGCTGGTCGGCTGCAAAAGCAAAAATTGTTTTCACATTCTTGTGTTGTTTTCTCGAGTCTGCCGTGAGAATTCCCTGCGGACAGCGATAAGATCGCGTATTGAGAGTCAGTCCATGATATATATTTTAATCAAGCGAAAATCTGAACATGGACGATGATAGGATAATGAAATAAGCGCATTTCCAGTCTCAACATAAACCTGATAACCGGATTCGCAAAGGCCTAAAAAGAAAAAAACGACTCTGTTCTGTGCAATTTTCTCTTCAAAGAAAAAGAAAATGGCTACCGTCACTGTATCAAGTGGTAATTTTCACAGGTAATGATGCTTTTTATTCTGCACTTGATGATTTGACTGTAGTTTTTCACTGTTTATTTTCGGGCATATTCGGGCAAGTTAAAGTTTACCAAGCTCTGCCCGATCGGGCAAAGTTAAAAAAATACAATTTAATCGGAGCCTGGCAAAGAAAACAGGGGGGGCAGCATAAACTCTGAAAACTCTAATAACACTCTGGAGTGTTTTGGAGTGTCATGCTGTGCAGATAGCTTTGGGGGATGGGAGCGGGGGTGACCTCGCAATGTCACTTTGGGCTGCAATTCCCTGTGGTTTGAATATCTGTGCGTCTAGGCCACTGCTTCTGGTATGTTGTCGCTTCTGATCTACACTCTGAGGAAAGAAGTGGAGGAGAAGGGTCGGGGCGTGTTTCAGAGTTTCGGCCATCCGTGTGCCCACTTGGAGTGCAAGTAAAATAATTTGATTTTAATTTTCCCTCTGGTGTTTCAATCGCTTGGAGTTTCGTGACTGCCTGAGCATGGCCTTAATATCATTCTCTCTATTTCCTGACAAATTCAGATGATCTTGAGTATCACTTGATAAGACTAGTGAAATTGAATATTTACCTATACCACTATTGCAATAGAATTTAAGTTTGTGTCATGTGCTAGGGTCATCTACAGAATGACATCATTTTAAGTCGTGTGTGGTTGAGGGAGCTTGGTACAACCTATTATTACTGTGGGTTTGGCCAAATACACAATGGTACTTCCCGATCCTCAGCCTCTGACCCACCACTCACACCATTAAACCTGAAATTTGTGTCTCTCAGGTCTAGGCTTGTATTTGTGTCACCTGCCTTAAGGTCAGGAACATCACAGCAACATAGGGAACACTTGTCCACTGTTTTTTTTGTCTGTTGATGTAAAATGTTGTTTTTGTTTATGTTTGTTGTTGTTGGTAGTTGTGTTGTGAAAAAGGTTAACATTTGTCCTTATCTTCATACTTCGATGGATTAAAATTGAGTCATAGGTGCAAGCAATACATTGGATACCTCAATTGTTGATGAGGTAAATGCACATGCAAAGGTCAAAGGTCTGTGAGGTCAATTTGTAAGATGACTGAAAAAGTTGAAGTTTCATTGACCAACTTGGTTTATGGAGATACATGCAACTCTCATTTGAGGTCAAAGGTTACATCAAGGTCTAAGGTCCTAGAGGCGCTATCATTACAAACCAAGACGGCAGGTGAACATGCGGTCTGAGGACCGAGGAGGGGGGGGGGGGGGGGGACGTTTACTTTTTGCTATTCGCTGTCAAAAAATTTTTGCTGGACCCGTTCCCATTGAGATGCTACAAGTCTTAAATATGGTTTGTATATGGTTATCAGAAAAAATTTATTAGTACAATAATCTAAAGTTTATTGCAACACACAAAATTACCGCTAATGATAAAATGGTAGATCAAATTCAAGTGAAATTTTAGAATTAAGTTTTTTTTTAAAATCAGAATTTCCCCATGCAAGGAATTTCCACCTAAACTCAAGTGGGGGCTCACCTTAATCCTTTCAAGTCGCTGAACGATCAAAATATGTCAAATTTTGTTTCAAAAAGGTCAAAATGATTAATTTTCCAGTGCATATTCAGACCGGCATTGAAAAATGAATCTAAATTAGTCCAAACAACCTAGTCTTTGCTGATCTTTTTTTAGATGGGTTTCCAAATGACCTGCAAGCATTTGATGATGCATCTCTAAAGCCTCCGACTTATGTGCTATAATGTATACAGAATGGCCCGTGTCGATAGGGTTAATTACCCATTAGTTGAATGAAATCAGATGCTAATGGCATATTGGGAATCTGTATATTTATGCTGGTATATTTATCAGTTCTTTTCTTTTTTTAAACCTAGATCATTCCAAGACATTTTGCCAAGTGTTGAAATTCCCAACTTCCTTAACTCTGTGATTATCCCAATGGTGAAAATTCAACAGTAAAATCAAAGCAAATTGATAATCAACTCCTTACACAATATAATGTTACTTTTTTAGGCACCAACACTTTCATCAAGCAAGTCAATAATTAAGAGAGCCAAAATGAAGGGCATTTGCAAGCTATTTGGTAAATGTTAGAGCGACAGTGTTTTTTTAGAATCAATATGAAGAGCAGCCTGTGGGTGATGGTTTTATATGACAGGGGTCCGTCCCGAAATATTGATCGTAAATTTCATCTTACCGCACCGGCTTAAGATTTGGTTACGGACCATGGTAGTAGCGGGCCCAAACAGTGTGTACTACGATTGTGTTAAGTGCATTTCTACCATTAAAACCTATGACAATCTTACGTTAACATAAACTAAGACGATTTAAAGGTCATTCCTTTCATTGATTGGGATTAAAATTGGGCTCTGTCGGGTGCAAAAGTCTGAGACACGTTTGTGAAAGTTACCATGTGCCTATTATAATCAGGTATGAATGATTTTTTTGCCTGAGTGGTAATAGAATTTAAATTAAATATTTTAAAACACTCGGCAGGGTTCGCTTTGATGTCGGTCTCAACTTGTCTAATCGTTAATTTTTGTTTGGTTAGCGGTCTGCGTTGGATGTGTGTTATACTCTTAAATATTGTTTATTGATTCTGTAGCTCTGTGCTTCACTTCTTTTCATCATGGGTATCAATTAATTCGTTAGTATAGAATGTTAATTGCCCCCTGAATGTCTCCCATATACACAATGTGGACATAAAAAACACCACACAGAAAAAAAACATTTTTTCCTTGTTGCGGATGGGCTGGTCAGCGGAGTCTGATATTAATGAGGGAAGCCGGACGAGTGCTAAATTGGTGATTAAGCAGCACACATTTACACACATTTACAAAATGACGGCCCAAGCCATATACCTTTATACTATGAGAGCATGCAATTATAAAAATGACACGACATGGACTCGTGACGATGGCCAACGCGAATAAGCTTTGTTTAGGGGACCACCCTCCCGAGGGACCCCGTAGGGTGTCGACCCGTACCGGGAGGGAAGAGAAGATACCAGTAGGTTCCCACAATGCAGTGCTTCCATTGGAAGGTTTTGTACATGGGTTGCCATGTGGATTCGTTAGCGATGAAACGCTCTTAAAATGCATAGTTTGTGATCAGTACTGTTCATTTAGCCATGTTTCATCACTAACGACCCACATCAGTACTGTACAAAACCTCCATTGGAAGCAATGCTTGTGGGAAGCTTTATTGAAATCTTCCTTCGGGAGGGTATCCCGCCCACCCAGAAAAAAGGTTGGTCCCAAACCAGACCTGCCCAAAAAATGCAAAAGACACCAATGATGGCCTCACATTCAATGTGAAGCCCCTTCCTGCCACCCACATGGCAGGGACCACCCCCCCTGCCACCGCATAAAAAAACCCCTTGGGTGGGAGGGGGTGATTTTTGACGACTCCACCGTCTGCCAACCAGCCGTAATGTTGACAAAGATCAAATATTAAAAGTGCGAACGTAAACGGCGCGTTTAGGCGGCTTGATGATTGGACGGCTGTCACTGCAAGCCAGTCTACCGAAGTCAAACAGGTCACCAAGATTGCCTACTACCTTGCGGGGCCGACCAACTGGGGAAATTACTGTAAGCCAAAAATCATCCCACCCCCCATACAGAAACAACAACCACCAAAGTAGGGAATATTGGTTGACATTGTGGAGCCAAATCTTGTTTTAATTAGACCTAGCTAATGAAAACACTAATTGCCCCCTGAATGTCTCCCAATACACAATGTGTGACATAAAAATCACACACAGAAAAAACATTTTTTCATTGTTTGCTGTGCTGGGATCAGACGGAGTCTGATATTTAATGAGGGGGGAAAGCCGGGGACGATGACGTGCTAACTTGACTAAGCAGCACACATTACACAATGACGGCCCAAGCCTTATACCTTTATACTATGCAGAGCATGCATAAAATGACCGACAGGGACTCGCGACGATGGCAAACAGAGAATTAGCTGTCTGGTTTTATGGGACCACCCTCCCGAGGGACCCCGTAGGGGTCGCCCGTTATCCGGGAGGGTCATCCGCCCACCCAAGTTAAACGGGTGGGTCCCAA